>JBBPDI010000012.1:81349-92177 GCA_037974545.1 Cucumis variabilis | reverse complement strand
CCAAAGAAAATCGGAAACTCTGGGAAGTGGACACGAGGTAGAAAGTAACTCAACCCCAAACCAAAGGCCTCTCGTCGCGCCGAAACTCGAGTAGCCTTCTTTCACTCTTGAATGTCCCCTTTTTTGGAGGGGCAACCCAGAAAAGAGAAGGGTGTGAATGCGCATTGGGGCAAGGAAGAGCCTCTTTCATAATAGGAATCGGTCGGCTGGCACATCCGGAGTTGGATAGGTTATGATCAAGCGCGAACTCATACTAATAGAGTATGGATCAATGCGGCCGGTGAGGAGAGTAACCGGCCGTTCACAGAAAGGTATTCCACCGAGAAAAAAGGTCTTGCTGCTTTTTCCTTGTTAATTCACTCATGAATTTCGTTAATGAGAAATTCTCCATCTCTCACTCGGTTACTGATGACTTACTCTGAAATTCAAAAGATTACTCTCAAGCAAGAAAGTCGAGACGCCGAAAGCATTGCCCCGGACCATGTCTCCATTTCCTCTGATTTCATACACTGTCCATTTTTGGAAATCGGCAAGTAATTCGGGTCGATAGGCTTTACTGAGGAGTGGGAATCAGCCTTCTTCCTTTTCCGATCCGCATGTGAGACCAGCTAGGTAAATAGGCAGCCTCAGCCTCATCCTAACCGCTAATTAGATTGAATCAAGAATTCCTTATTGGTCTGGGGTGCGTGGAGTGGATTTCTTGGTAGGGAGATCTCAGATACGGTCGTCAAGGCGTATTTCCTCTTTTCATTGACTTTTATGTGTCCCAACTCCTTTCTTAGTCGAAAGGAGGCGCTGCTCAGATTTCCGCTTGATTTCCATTCCAAGAAGAGCAGGGCGGAGGCATTCCCATCCAAGTTTCATCACTCGTCGTTCATAGCGAAAGAATTATCGAAGCGTAAGTAAAGGGAGAAAATTCAGGCTCAAGACGAGCCGCTCGCAATATTCTCAAAATTTGCGCAATATTCTTTCTTTGCGCCTTCTACGCGGTCAACAATATCCCTGTCTTTATCCTGCGGACTCCGGACTGGTCCGAAGGCGCAATTCAATATGCCTTGATGATTTGAGTTCTAATATCATTATCTTATTATATCTTTTCATCTTTTCTTCTGAATATCTTCGACTTACTTGAGCAGGGGAAGAGTGCGGAGAAGCGATTTAATCTAATAGGAGTGCAAGTGCATTTTTAGATGCTCCCTATTTCAAGTTCAAGGTAGTAAAGCTAAGCGATCGACCATGAGTGCACAATTACGGAATCAGTCCTCACAGGACCTTGTTTTCGCGAGTGAGCCTGGGAGTGTCTTCCGGAATCGAGGAAATTCACCTTTTTGAAGTTACAGTCTCGCAGTTGAACTCCTCTCCGCTCTGGTCTCGCTTCTGATCGAAAGTCAACTTCGTCAAACTCCCTTGCCTTCTTACAATTAAGGATAGTGATTCAGAGTTGATACAGTCAAAATCAAGCGTGGGTGGTCTCGACTCAATTCCATCTCGCCTTTCTGCCTCTTTCTCTTCCCTTTCTTCCGATCCTTTATTCCGAAAGAGAGAATGAAATGAAAGAATAAGGAATAATCCCACGAGGCGAAGCTTGGACCGGCGGACAAGTGCAGAAGAGCAGAATCATAATAGACAAGGAACTTTCAAGCTCAAGGGATGGGATGCCTGCCTCTCCAACTAGTAGGGAGCTGCTTACTGCGCTTCCTTCTAACTTCTAACCTGGCGCCTTGACCTTCCTCGTCACGGGATCCCACGTAGCGGGATGGCATGGTAGCGATGGGTTCTACAACCGATATAACCTGCTTTCCTTCGGCGCGTCTACTTTCTTGCTTACCTGACTGAAGATTGACGAGAAATAGCAGCAAGGCCGCATCCTCTTTCTCTCTCGCTTTCCAGCGAATCATTTTCCCTTTGGGCGGAGGTTTCTCGATCATCATTCCCTTGAGTATGAAAGAGCAGACTAAAGCAGCGGTCTAATTCCCCTTCCCAGGCAGGCAGTCTCTAATTAGAATCCCAGGATTCAGCCGAGATAAGTTATGCATGAAAGAGCCTAACTAAAGAAATGATTATCGCATGGGCGACCTCTATCCCGATCGATTCCCCCTCACAGTCGAGCCGCTTTCTGAGTCGCCCTACTCCTTCCTGGCTGCAGATGCATTATTGAATGAGATATATGACTGGGGCCCCACGTAGCGGTAGGAATTTGGATGCTTGCCCAGTCCTTTGAGGAAAACTCTTTCCCTTGGTTCTCTATTGCCTATGGATGAACGAAAGCAATGCTTGCTATGACTGGCAGCACTCTTCGAGTCACTTTTATGAGATTTGAAAATCTCAAAGAATTCAGTTTATAGATAAGCCTCGCCTTAGGAATAAGGATCTCATTCTCTCGCTTTCTACTACTACTGCTACTTCTCGAAACATAAACTTCTTCGGAAACCTCCCTTTCAAAGAAAGAAGACTCCGCATCCTAAACTCCATTGGTCCAACGGGTCAATCTTTGAACCTTTCACAGCAGCTTCCGATTGATCCGGATGGATCTTACCTTTATGCCTGGTAAATGACCTCCCCGGACCAGTTTCCTCTTGGCAAACTCGGTGGGGTGGATCCCTCTTCTTCCTCTTTAGTCCATTCCCATCATCATATTTCTGAGCGCCACGGACTCTGTCTCGATTCCCTTTCTGCCAGGAAAAGAAAATGCAAAGAAAGCGCTTCGTACTTCTCCCGAGCTACTATGAAAATGGACTTTTTACGTTATTAGAGTCTCTATTTACGCTATTTTTAGTCATTTTGGAATAGCCAAATGGATAGTCCTCCGGACTGGTCCGAAGGCGCAAAGAATATTGCGATGTAGGCTCCATAAGACAGGGATATTCTTGGGAATTGGAGGCGCAATGAAATATGCGATTGCCTTCCACTAATATTTTGAAATATGAGAAAGAATTTGAGAAAGGAATCTTCGACAAATATCATTACTACTACTAATAGAAGAAAAGCCTAAAATCAGGACATTTGCCCTTTCTTTATGGGGAAGGAGAAGTTCTCTCTCATTTCATGGGGAATTTGGGCAAGACGCCTCTATCTGAGAGTCGAGTTCAATCCGTACGTGATCCTACTTCTTTCATCAAAAATGAATAGCCCGTAACCAGAAGACCAAGAGCTATGCGAGCACAGCGAGAAGAGATCCTCACTCGATTCCCATCTTCTTCCTTGAATGGGGGAATTCCACTTATTATCCCCCGCTCCCGGTGGTATACCGGTCCGTGGTAGTTTAATTAGAAGGGCTGGGCCTTGAAGAAAAAAGAGAAAGATTCCCAGGTGCAGTGGGCGTCTCTGAAGATCTTCCCAGTATCGGTCAATCTCTGGAACTCCTACAGTAGCTTCCGAACGGACTGAGAAATCCCCACTACGCGCTAACTTAGACAGAGCAGTTCTTCACGTCTGACTCTCGTCACACTTTCATCCAGTGAATCCCTTCTATTAATGATAATTCAGGGCTGGCGAGCTTCTGATCTCAACTTCTACAACTCTCCCGTAGGTCGAGTTCCTTCCAACTGAATTACCTTTGATTTGAGGCTAGCAGCTATCAAGGAAAGCAAGGACAAGAAAAAGAGCTGAAAGAACGACTGAAGAAAGAGAAAGAAGACAAGAAAGAGCCAAAACAAGGCTCCGTAAGGAGTTGAAAGGAAGACTCCCAGTTTATTTTGCGGTTCCATAAAGCCTATCCAAAGAAAGCCTATGGTCGAAGAGCCTAAACCTCTGGGCGAGTGATGTTCCCGGCTTAGCTTAGACCCCGTCATACCGCCCCGTGGGAATGGTGGGTTTGTCCGAGTGATGGTGAAGTCTGGGTGAGGTCTTAGCCGAAGCGATCCTCCTATGTACCCGCGAGGGTAAAGGTTCAATCTTTCACTTTAGCCGGTTGGCATGAATGAAGCATTTGAGATAATATACCTTTCAGAAAAGTGACTCGAAAATTCTTCTTCAAACTTCCATCCAGAGGCTTGAGAGAGAGTCCGCTTTCATTCACCCATTTATCTATCGCATTCAAAGCTGAAGTTCTAGCTCGAAAACTCAGCCGCTACCAATGAGTTCCAGATAAGCCGGCAAGAGCTCAACCTCTGAAAGTAGAAAAGCAGAATCACATAGAATAAGAAGGCGGACTCGCGGAGAGAAGAAGGTCAGGAGGAATGAATTTCTCTTTCCTTCCTTTTCGTCTGTGCCATACAGCAGTTAGCAGAAGCTAGGGCATGAGAGGTTGAATCGGAATTGTCTCTTGAGTCTGAGGGGTGAAGAAGCTTGACTTTTAAGGAGAGGCGCTGGATACAGCAGAGTAGGAGCAGCCGAGACAGAAATTGGAATGAGAATCAGAGCTAAAGAACTTCCATAGCTTGCTGTTGACTCGGTTTCATAACTATTCTGATTAGTTTCGCAAGGAGAGAGAGAGAAGAAGTCAAGGAAGTCCCAGTTAGGGTGTGCAGAAGAGTAGGACTATCATAGAACTATCTGAATATTTTCTCTTATGAGAAATGCTGGCATTGAATTCATACAAGTGCAGTTGAAAAAGCTAGATCTGTTGAGGGATCCAGAATCCGCAGTTTCTCTTTCATGGGTGCAGTTCGTATGAGATCTTGAGTCAAGCTATTATTCTCTTTAAGTAGAAGATTATGAGAAATCAAGGTATTTTGACGAAGAAAGAGAAGGGGAAGCTCTCATTCAGTAGGGTTATCAGCAGCTCCCCAGTAAAAAAGGGAAAAGCAATGAAAAGAGAGGAGGCGAGACCGGAAAGGGCAAAGAATCAGTCGAGATATTGAAGAGAGGGAATTCCTAGATTTTGCTAGGTTTTGGGCCTATAAAGTAGCCACTTTTCAATTCTACTGCCTGATTTTTTATCTATTTTCGTTAAATAGAAATCGAAGAAAAAGTCTGAAAAAGAAGCAAAAAAGCCGGGAAATTGCTACTGGATGCATTGTCCTATTTTAGAAATGAACATAGTTTTCTTATAGTTATAGTTTGTGGTCCGGATAAAGAGAGGTCTATTCTTGATTCCGCTCCGGAGAAAGAAGACAAAGAGTGAAGCTTCTAGGTAAAAGAAATGAACATTGAGAACTTCTAGTTTTAGTTTGTGGTCCGGATAAAGAGAGGTCTATTCTTGATTCCGCGTAGGAGAAAGAAGAAAGGCTCTTTGAATTTGAGAGAGAGGTGCAAAGAATATTGCGGAGAGATTGAAGGCGGAAGGCCTAGAAGCGCAAGACTATAGGAGCCCACTTCCAAATCTACTAAAAAAGGCTTTCTGATAGATCGGAATAAGTATATCTAGCACGTAAACGAGGCAGACCCGAGCCGTTGAATGAGTCGGCTCATTAATGAATTACCCCTCCTCTTGAGTCTTATTCCTTTCAGTAGGTTCCCTTTATAGCTTATAGTTTCTAGTCGGACTGATTTATGGAATTTCATTCTTGGATCGGAAAGCTCTTTGATGAGGAATGATAAGGCAAATAAATAGATGATGAATTCTCTGGTCATCTGTCCCTATCCATTAAATTAAGGCGTCGAAAAGACTTGTGATTTGAGATTGAGATTACACCTTCAAACTTTAAACAACCAGGTAAATTGGATGAAAGGAAATCCACGAAGAAAAAGCGGAAGCTAGCAGGATCAGCTACAGGCAGATAAAGTCTCACACGATTGGAGTGGCACAGGCCGGAACTTAGGAACTACTGAATGAGTAGAAAATTGGCACGCCCATTAGTATTAGTATATTAGGGTGCGAAGGCTCGGAGAGGCTAGGCTGCTATCTCTCTTGACCGGCCTTGAAACTGCTTACATGCTTTTACTGGGTTCTCATCCTTCTTTTTCTTGGATTCAACCGGCATGAAAAAATGGAATAAGAAAAGACCTGACGATCGACCAAGGCATCCTTAATCTTGTCCCCTCCTTGACCTCTTCTTATGGTAGGCTTTCTTCGTCATACGTCATAGATAGTTGATTTTCTTGTTGGCATCATCACGCAATATTCTTTGCGCCTTCCACCAATTTCAAAAAGCCTTGGACTCTTTGAACCTGTCCTTTTGATAGGCTTTCTTTTGGAGCTTAGTATATTAGGCGAGGCTTGCCTAGGCTTTCTTCTTCTTTCATGGGTTCAGATTTGACTGATTTTCATTGCTGTATTTTTCTTATCCTTAGAAATGATCTTTGACTTCTGAACTTATGATTTTCAAGCTTTCTCCTCCGGACTGATTATTCCTTTATATCCACTAAGCTTAGACAAAGGCTCAAAGAATATTTTAAGGCGATGATTTCCGCTCTTTTCTATGAATGAGTCAATGATTAGTAGCTTATTTTAGTAGGCGATCAGAATGAACGTCTTTATCATGATTTGGACGTAGCAGAAGTCCGATAGCAACTTCGCAATATTCTTTGCGCCTTTCTATTTTAGTAGTAAGTAAGGCAATGATTGAACTTAATAAGAGGCATCCTTAGAAATTCATTCTTTGACCCGAGGACGAGTCAATCGTTTTGAAACTCTCTATATTAGTTATTAAGAGCGGTCCGAAGAATTCCTTATCAATGATCCTTAATTTATATAGTCAAGGCGAACCTTTATTCCATTAAATATGAGGAAAGCCGCCGGGTAAGATCAGGATCGGAAGCAGCCTCATCCCTTCTTTCATGAGTCACTTCCAGAGAGTAGGACGCCTTTCATGAATAAGAGAGGAAGCGAGATCTTTCTGTTGCCGTTGAAGTTTCCGTTTATGAAGTTCTTTTTTCATAGGAATCCGTCTCCATAGTTAGGGAGTGGAACAACTATACCAATAGGTCTGAAATTGAATCAGATTAATCATATAAAGTCTATCTTTCATCAGTCTATCCCGAAGAGGACTGCTCTCAAGAGAAAAGGAAGGAAAGGTGCTCAGCCGGGAAGAATGAGCCCTCTCTTTCACGAGACTCTGCGGTGCGAGAATTCGATCTTTCATGATCAGGAGTGGAAAGTCATAGCTTTGGTGTAGAGGTATCTTTATAGAAAGCATTATGTAAAGCAAATGAGACAGGATGTAGTAGGTCTACTTTGTCGTCCCGATTCCTATGAGCAAATTTCTTCCTCTTGAAAAAGACGCAATATTCTTTGCGCCTCTCGTTCTTATTAAATTAAGGGTGGGGGAGATCCTTTCCCTATCGCTATTGGGAGAGCTGCATCGATCCCACTAACCCTACCCGATTAGATAACCTTTCCCTCAACGAAAACAGATTAGGATTCAGCCTCTACGTATTCACGTGGACCACCTACTGATTCATTCTTTGACCCTCGACTTCTTATGAAAAACAAGCAAAAGAAAGGTCAGACTCCTTCTAAGAAAGTTCAGTCAGAAAATCAATGAAGAACTTACTAGAAATATAAAGGACAAGGCTCAAAGAATATTGAGTTTTCTTTAGTGGATTTGTCCGACTATTGAAATTCTATGGAAAGAAAGCCTATCCTTAATTTACATTTACTAAGTTCCTCATTTCTAAGGCGCAAAGAATATTGCGGAAGTCCGAATATGAATTTGAGTGGATAAAATCAGTCTATTAAAATTAAGGATGCCTTGCGCAAAGAATATTGCGAGGAGTTGACGACTCGACCTTATATTATAGGTTTAAGAGAAGGGCATCCACATCTTTCAGTTCCATAGAAAGCTTAACTATGAAATTCAAGGGAGAAGACTCAACTCAATATTCTTTGAGCCTTGCTCTAAACTAAAGAAGGCAACCTACTAGATTTTGCTCCATAAAGAAATAAATAAATAAAGGGGCAAAGAATATTGCGAATTCACTGATTAAGTCTCACTTTCGGGGGGAGTAAGCAAAGATCTCAAAAAAGAGATGAGGCTGCCGATCCTAAAGAAAGCCTATCAACCAAGCAATCTTTAATCATTGACTTTGATCCCACTATTGAAAAGTCAATGATAAAGAAAGCTTCTATTTTGATGGTAGGCTTTCCTCTATTGAATATGAAACTAATTCCACTAGATTCTTGTTTTCATCTCATTATGCATGGAAGACTAACCTCTGACCCCTAATCTGGCCCTCTTAGGGCTTTCCTCTCTGAACCTATCAATGATAAAGAGAAAGCTTACTAAGAATTTCTAAGGCGCAAAGAACTAAAAACAAGGGTGCAGATGACTATCCATATTAAGGCGTAGGAGAAAGAAAGGAGAAAGTGCTGAAGAATGAACTCATTAACGAGAATGAAAGAAGCTAAAAATGATTGAATAACCTTGTTTTTACGGAGGGAAATGCTAGGGCTCGACTGATAAGGAGTCAGAAAGAAGAAAGTAGCAACTTTTCATGAAAAATCAGTCAAAAAAGATCTTTTATCGTTATTTAATCAAAGTCTAAGATTGAGTCAAAAGACTACTTTTAGAAGGCAAAAAGCCAGTCCGTTTCAGACGACTTCTATAGCTCAAAGAATGATCGAAGCTCGACAAACCTCTGCGGTCAGTCCTTCGGACCAAAAAATAGTCACAAAGAATGAAGAATATTGACGCTAATTTCAAGGTAAAGGCTCAAAGTATTTGAGAAGAAGAAAGCCCACAATATTCTTTTCCATAATACTCCTAACGGACGGGTTCGGACCGGAGCGGAGATAGAGAGGAAGAAGGCAAACCAAAGGCAAGGCGCAAAGAATATTGCGAAGAAGGCACTTCGGAGGCAGAATCAAGGCGGTCGATGATAGGGTAAGAAGAAGGTTCAGCTTCATTCCTAGGGCGGAGTTCCACTAAAAAGTTAGTATTCGAATAAGTGAGTATGAGATCTTTCGTAAGCTAAGTAACTGAACTAAGAAGATAGGAGTCGGATACAGAGTTGGAGTTCCGGATCTCAACTGTAAAGGAGAGGGTTGGATAGGCCCAGTTATCCTTAGCCTCCAGAAAGAGGTTAGAATAGGTTTCATTCCTAACTTCACACGGCAGCCACATCCTCCACGTTCCCTTCCATTGTGGAAGCTTATTTTCCGATGATCCAGCTTATTTGAAGGTAGCCCCCTTCTCTTTCAGTAGATGCATGCAGCAATACTACGGGAGTGAGACTTCTTCGTCTTTCAGAAGCTAGTGAGACAATGGGTCCAGCTTGGACTCCCGAAGTGCTAGCCTACAAACTACTTCCTATAGAAAAGCATAGTTTTCCCTTCCTCTCATTTCACTCTTCGCTTCCGCTGCCTGGAGGTTGTAAGAATCCTCAGTTTCCAGATATGCCGCACTCTACCCAGATAACCCACTAGCTTCCTTGAAATAGGCTCTTTCGTGGTCTCATTTTAGCTCTCCCTAGTGCCTTACTCGGGGAAAGAGAACTAAATAGCTCATCTGCAGGTAGAAGGGGAAATTCTCTCATTTGACCTTCATCCACCAGGAAGGCCTTGGCATTTTTTGGGCTTATGAACGGCTTGCAAAGGAAAGAATTCTTGCTATTACTGGCCACCCTATCAAAGCTTTATCCACGCTATATGAGGGCCATATACAAGCCCATAGAAAAGCCTTTTCAGACAGACAAGCCAGCCCAGTAGTCAGCTCATCTTGCGCCGGATGTTGACACTGACGCGAGGCGAAGATTAATTTAGCTTTCCCGGCCGAGTCTCAATTAGTTTAGTTAGGGGCGAACAAGAGAAGAGTTCCCGAGTGGAAGAGGAATCCACTTTCATGAGTCAGAACAATAGGAATCCGTCTCGACTGAGTTGGATCGGGTAGAAGGGGTATTCATTCTTTCATTCTCTCTTGGATCGGAGCTAAGCTTCTTTCTTGGGTCGGGGGTCAAAGAATTTGAGAAGAGTCCGAGTCAGAAAGTAGCTCTTACCATATGTAGGGGGAGGAAAGGATATTCTTTCCCTGAGTGATGTCCCCATAGGAATGAGTTCCAGTCAGACTTAGAGTTCGTACGAAGTCTAAGTGGAATGAATCAATTCCTATTAGAGGGATGAATGTAAGGAAAAGAGAAAGCCACTACGCGGAGACTGAGAAGAAGAAAGCCGGAGGTTGCGGCAGCATAACTGAAAGACAAATCTACAGCCGATTAGTCTCAATTCCCCCTTGTTCATTAAGGCGGTAGGCAGACAGGTAAGATAAAAGGGGATCAGTCCCAGCCCACGGAGCGGTGCAAAGAATATTGCGAGGAAGAGCAGCTCAAGGTTCATCTTGAATAAACCCCGTAAAGAAGCTCTCTGCTAACAAGAGAATTCGATCTTTCTTTCGGTAGCAAGTCAATGAACGAGGCTGTCTCTGTAGCAGTTGCCGAAGAGCCAGAAGTCTCGGAATCAAGGGAATGAGTCCGCTAGACCTGATGTAGGGTCGGCAGACAGGGAATTCGTAGTTGATTCAGTGGCAGTTTCCTTTCATTATGTGGAATCTGTCTCAGTTTCATTCATCAGAGTTGCGGAAAATAGTCAGAAGTCTATCCCAAGTTGGAATATGCTACCCAGAGGTCGGTCTTATTCCTCCATTGTCTTATCATAAAAGAAAGAGGAAGTGGCTGCTGTCCAGACTAAGGAGAGGTTCTCATAGGCTCGAGAGGAAAGGTTGAGGTTTAAGGCTCTTCCAGAGTACGAGGGTAGAATATGTCTCAAGCGCGAACAAAGCAGCTCAAGTCATCGGTGCAGGTTACGGATCGGGGCGATAGCTACTTGACCGAAGGGAAAGGTGATAGAGAAATCTTTGGATTGATCTTTATTTATCTTTCTCACTCTTCTTTACTTGGGTGGTTGGGAGAGAGATATTCCATAGATCCCACGGAGCTATCCCTAATTGAAAGAAAGTGTATTCAGTCTTTGGAATGAGAAGACGCATCTTTATTACATTAGCTCAAACTTCTG
>JBBPDI010000012.1:50087-81249 GCA_037974545.1 Cucumis variabilis | reverse complement strand
AACTCATCCTAGAGCAGAAGATATATATACCATCCTAGGAAACCTTGAACTTGAAATCAAAGAGGTTAGAGAAAAAAATTCAGATACATTGGTAATTCCTCTTCTATAACACTTGCATCCATTTTCTTAATGATATATCCTAATGTCACAGGTTTTACTCATTCATTTATTTACATATTCTTCCACATTACATTGTTTAGTTACATGCCTTGTTTAGTTACATGCCTTATTCTAATCTAACAAAGTATATTAATGTAAATGATCTCATTCTTCTAATCTAACAAAATATATTAATGTAAATGATCTCATTTCATCAATATTGATATTGTTATTTAGTTTCAAGTAGTTGCATAGTTGTTGAGTATTGATTCAAATTACAATATGAATATCGAGAGTGGATGGTTGACCGCCATCCCCTTGTCTTGGAGGCTGTCTGGCCGGGGAGGGGCTTCTTATAGGCACCCTTTTTCTCGGTGTATGTGAAAGGATGAACCTTTTTTCTTCGATCATAGGTTGTTCCAAAGAACGAGACTCGACTTCCCTCACTTCGTGATTTTCAGTAGCTCAGTGGTAGAGCGGTTGACTCTTAATGGTTGTAGGTTCAAATCCTACTTAGGAAGATTTTCTAGTTATCGCTTCTCAAAGTCAAATAATAACTATTTGCAACTCATATTACATTGAGCCTCTTTTTTCTTTCGTTTTGAAACTATCATCAGAGTGGGACATCAAAAGTGAGAAGTTGATTCTTGCTTTTTCTTCCTCACTCTCATATAGGTTCACTTGTTTCCTTCAATTCTTAGGGAGAAAAATGATCCACTGAGAATGAATGGGAAGACTTGAATAGTCTCTTCTTTAGCCGAAAGAATTAGTCTCCACTAGCGGCATTCAAAGAACAAAGAAGAAATTACTCTTTAGGTAAGATAAATGGATGTAGTCCCTAAAGCTCTGCCAACTTATTGCAGACTGAACTCTCTTCTCTTTAGGTTCCAAAAAAGAAAAATCGAGCCCTCACACTTGCGCTCAGCAGAAGAGCCTGATTTTCTACAATCTCCACGAGCACTTTTTTTGTTTTTTTTCTTTGTTGCCACTGAAAGTCCTGTCTGATGACGATAAGACTTTGACAGCATCTTGTGACCTCGCTTTAACTCGGATAGGAGATCTTGAGTTCTGACCGCCATTCCTTATTCTGATTTCAAATTGGTTTTAAGAGGTCGCATCTTTCCTTTTCTTGAGACTGGAGAGCAAGAATCTATGGTTAGGTCCCATATCTATAATGGGCTGCCCTGACCCGTTAGTTCAAGCAGAATCACACATCCAAATTACCACCCGACCTGATGATCCTCATCGAGTAGGAAGTAGACCAACCTTTGAAGCTTGAACTCTGACTTCTTACCTCGTAGTAGAATAGGGAAACTTTTTTCAAGTAGCTAGTCTTATCCATAGTAATCTTTGTAATAGTCTTGAGAATGAAACTGAAAACTCGTTGAAACTACTCATGTCCATCTGCCGAGCCAACCTTTTAAGGTGCGAGATGACCCAAATTAGGGTAATCAAACCTGCTAGTCTTAATGCTACAGAATCCCTTGCTTGTGGAACTATGATGGCATAATGTTGAAGCCCCTACTACTCTACTTCTAGTCCTATAAGAAAAGGCTAAAAGAGGTAAACCGAAACTCTATCTAAGTTAAGAGAGAAATCTTGTCTTTTACCTAACTTTGTCATACCCTGTATTCACTCCTAAAGAATTTTCATGGAGGAAGCAAAAGTTTGAAAGGGCTAACCTAGTCGAAAATCTTCAGCGTCGAGGGGCATTGGTCCTCAATGGTAGCTTGGTCGTGAAGGGCGGTACCATAATACCGACGAGAATATGGTACCGAACTAGACCAGACCACTCAAGAAATTCTTTATCCTCAGTACGGCTGAAGATCTCATCCCAGATTAGTTAACAATCTCGAGGTCTCATCTCGAAGTCAGAATTGAAAGGCTCTATATGACAGGTTCGAAGGACTATCCATTAGGGGATGGGCAAAGAATATTGCGAAAAGTCATGATCCCTTTCATGCAGCTGCTTAAAAAAGCTTAAAGAAGATTTCTCCAGTATGATCCCAAAGTAAAAATGCGGTTTATGGCTCAGACGGACATTCTTTCTTTTAGTTAGGCACAAATAATTTGCGAAGAAGAGAAAAGAGGGAAGCCTATCCAACCCATGGGGCGGTTTAAGGAAGGAAAGGCTACTTAAACCTATTATTAATGAACAAGGGAAGTCCTCCCCATCTTCATTGCACAAGTCCAAGACAAGTCTATATGGAATAAATCAGTCGGGATGTAGAGGGCTTTCTGTTGAAAGGGATCTTTCTTCAGAGTCCTCCTTACTGCAGAGTGGGTAAGGTCCCCAGAACGGTAGGTGAAAAGCTCAATAATATAAGGATAGGAGGCAAGGCTCAAAGAATTTGAAAGTATGTCAATTCACTATTTCATCCTCATTGGGAAGCGTGCTAAGCCGCTACTCTTATTCCTTCCTTCATAAGAAGTCAGAAAGAGAAAGCCTAGGGAACAAAGGTACATTCATGAGATCAGAAGAGGATGGAAGACCGATCCATGAAAGAAATTCGCCTAATTCATATGGTTTAAAGAATATTTCATTCATTCACATGGATAAAAATCAGTCCTTCAAAGTAATAATATTCATCTCGCAATAATTTTTGTGCCACTCCGTGGTCCTCTGGACTATCCATTAGAACTTTTCACCTTTTATATATTCTTTGCGCCTCCGTTATGAGTATTAAGACCACTCATCTTGAGTCTGATGTCAATAATATCCGTCATGATCCCTTATAAAGCCCTAAATAGAAAAGAGTCTTAAGAACGCAATATTCTTTGCACCTCGCAATATTCTTTGCGCTTACACCTAACGGAGGGATAAAGAAGTCCCACTATTTAAGCTAAAGGATCAATGAAGTAAGCCCACAGATTAATTGACTGGATCTTATAGGCGATAAATAAAAGGTGAATATAAGGACGCTCAAAGAATTATCGAGGGACTCACTCAGATACCAGAGTTGGGTCATATCAGGGGGATATTCAGAGGGTAGATATTCTATATAGGATCGATCGATCAGACCCAGGAGAGAATTAAGGGAAACTCGACTTCTAGTTCCAGAAGTGGGATTAATGTGAATGAATAGGTTGAATGTGAGCAACTTTCTCTAAAGAAGGTAACATTCTCAATAGTAGACAGAGATCTCGCGACAGAGTCATTATTCGAAGTTAGTAGGCTTGAGTAAGTAGAAGTAGTCTATCCATAAGCGAGAACCATGAGGAAGTACTAAGGCACCACCGCTACGGGCCGAGTTGGCACTGTTACCGCAAATAGAGTCAGATATGGAATCGTGATGAGACCAATAGGAAAGAAAATACAAATCAATCAAATATGGATGCACATATGAAAGAAAAGTGAGAGAAGTTCCTAAAGTCACTCCAAGTAGAGGAATCCACTAGTGAAGTTAGAGAAGAGGACAAAGGATGAGTTTACAGGCGTAGAAGGAGCGCAAAGAAGCTCTGCGGAGGCTCTTAAGCTTGATAAAGAAAAGAGTCGACAAATACAAAGAGTTTTTTACTGGATAAGAGAGGTCCTTATATAAATTCACTTTGCTAGTTCTATAGCTCAAAGAATGATCGAAGAATATTAAAAAAGGACTGAGTGCATTGCGAACTTCATAGAAAAGATAGAAAAGGGGGAAAAAAAGAATAGACTTTCGATCTCGATCTCAACATCTCAAGAGAGCCAACTAAACCTCTTGTATATCTTGTCGGTGGGTCATGGATTCCACGCTTATCGCTTCTTCTATCATCAGTAAAGCATCAAAAGGGCGGGCCTGGGATCCTTTGAGATCCAGAACTCTTTCCTTCCCCTTCTGATTTGACTTGCTACCCCTTCCCCGTTATGTGAACAATTCCCTTTCTTCCAACCCAACTAGTAATTCAGTTAAAGGATTGGTCCTTCCATATCCTACTACCCCACTAGAATGCTTGGACCCATTGTTATTAAGGCGATTAAATCTTTTGTTTAGTAATCACCCTAGATCGAAGGTACCAGGGTTTGGAATGTGGAAGAGAAAGAAAGATAAGATCTTGAATGCCCAAAGGCCAACAACCTGAGATATGGAGTGCCTCGTCCTACTTTTTACCTGATGAGATCTGCGATCCGATCTAGGTTGGGGAGTTTCTATCTCGTGCACGAGTTTCTTTGTCTATTTCATCCCGTATTTTATCCTACTAAAAAACCCACTATTGATAAATGGCATTGAATGCACAAAGAATGAAAGAAAGAGAGATGAAATATTCCTTTCCTTCTCATTCATTGAATAACAAGAATAAAAGAAGATGAACTCAATGAAACCTTTCATTCTTAATTTCATCATAAATTCGATTGAGAAATGTAATAAGAGAAGAACTCCTTATATCGATAGTTGTTCGGTGAAGAATATCGATTAAATTCTGATCTTGATTAACCTACTATTTAGAAGAAAAGATCAAAGGCGCAAAGTAAGCCCACGGATTGATTGACTGTATCTTGTAAGATCAAGCCTAGCGAAGCGACTTAAGAGGATCAACTATATAGATAAGCCTATGCCTCGATGAAGCTGAATAAGGAAGTAGTATCACGTCTGATCTCACAACTAAATTCTGATTGAAAGAACTAATCAAAAGAGATAGGGTCCGACTCTTCTCTCCCGTAGGTACAATTTACGACTCAGACTGATGAGAGATTATTCTTGTCAACTCAATTTCATCGAGCCTTGTAACGGAGATTTGTGGATGGGGTTCGCACCCTAGCTTTTAATCTTTCTACTTATCCCCGGACCAAGTCTCTTCTTTTGACTGTTTGTGTACTTTCATCCTATAACCTAAAACAAGGACTATTAGCCACCTCACAATATTCTTTGCTTGACTATGAATCACAAATACAAAGAGATCTAATCAATATATAAGACTTTTTTCGCCATATGATAATTTTAAGTGGAATAAGACGAAAGCCAATATAGATAGTCTTTCGCTTCCTAATACTTCTAACGTCAAATAAGAAGCCTACAAATGGATCCAGATGAGTTAGAAACCGCATCTTTGCAACCTTTGTGAGTCTAAAATTCAAATTGAATTGAGCCTGCTATTTAATAGCTTTTTTTCGGAATGATACTTTGATAGCTATTTAACAGCTTTTCTTTGGTTAGTAAGCGACTTTTTTTTGGCAATAATGAAAGGGATCTGCAATATGCTCAAATTAAGGCCCACAAGTAAAACTCTCTAATGGATAGGCCTTCTAATGGGGTATGTATCATAGCTCCGAATGTCTAATGGATGAGTCCTTCAGATTGGGTTAATATGGATAGTCCTTTGGACTGGAGCTTTACTACAGATCAATGAAATTTGATGAGAACTACGCATTCGATATTCTTTGAACCTTCGGACCTGTCTCACAATTTCCTTTGCGCCTCGCAATATTCTTTGCACATCTAGTCCCTTATTTTTGTTCTTCGCGCCTCAACTGTGCCCACTATAGTCATATTGAATTCATCCTAACGTCTGCGACTTTTAGTGGGTTTAACAATCTTTTTTGGAACGAGAAAAACAAAAGCTCTAGATGGGGCACAATGAAATATGTGTGGAATGAATATGTCCTTTACCACTAAATAGGAGTATTAAAATAGTGTGACTTCTTTGTTTTTTATTAGTGAAACACAACTTCCCTAATGGATAGTCCTTCAGATATGTTTTATGGCACCTTCGAACCGCTCAAATTCCCTAATGGATAGTCATCTGATCCCCTTATAATTGGGCCATAGATCTTTATTGAATAAAAGGCAAAAGACTAAAAATATAATCAGCCGTAGGCAGTAATGCTCCGAACATAAGAAGCAAAGATAAAAGGAATCTGACTTCTTTATCGAATAATCAACCTACGACCAAGACATAAAAGCTCATTTGGAGCATATCAAAAGTGCATTTTTTCACATTCTCTCGCTATGTGGGAAATCGTGTCAAGTCACGAGTTAACCATTTTGTACCACATGAAAAGAAGGTGAAAGAGGTGAAGGTGTTAATTTAACTAGTTAGCCCACCCAACTTGATAGCAGTCTCACTTAATTGTACCCTGACTTTCTCTTTCCCACTTCATTTTCCTTGTCCCAGTTCTTCTTCTTTTAGCTCTTTTAGTTGATCAGAACGGAGGCTAAAATCAAGTCGGTAGATGAGTGGGAAGATCGTTGAACGAAAGCAGGCACACAGGTCCAAAGGCTAGACAGGTTAATATGGATAGTCTGAAGGACGGGGGATTTTCGCTTTCTTTTGCAGTTGCGGTTGAGAAGTAGTTCAAAGTTTTGGGAAATCATTGGCGAAAGGCTTATCATGAGATTGACAGGTTATGTAAGACCAATTAAAGAAAAGTCCAGAAGTTTAAACTCTGACCATTGAAAAAAATGAAATCAAACCCTGTATTAATAACAACTCTAATCGGTCCTTTTCACAATACCCTAATCGAAGTTTGTTTATGTGAATCCATTTAATCAAATTGATGAAGAATGAAATTGTAGCTTTGTTTCGTACTCCCATGTAGCGGTTTTGAATTCCTAGTTAATATGGACCTCACATATTGAATTGCATCGGAGGACCACTATTTACGAAAATATGATGAATAGTCCTTCGGTCAATTGAACATCCATAATAAATAGGGAGGGCTCAAATTCTTTGAGTCTTTTAAGCCACTCTGCAGTGCCATAAGACAAGTTTGAAGGCGCAATGAAATATGCCTGATTTGAGTTGCTTGAGAAATTCAATGAAGAAAATAACTTTGATTTGAACATATGAAAAGCAAGGTTTTGACTTATAAAAAGGAAAAGGTTTTTAGACTACTCCTTCGTTTGAAGACTAGTCCTTCCCCTTGGATCTGGAGGAAAAGCCTAGGTCTAAGAAAGAGGTACTGAAGCTATGAGTTGACAAATAGGGCTCCCGAGTGTATAGTCATAGGGAAAGCCTAGGTCCGAGAAGAAAGGAGAAATCCAATTCCCTCAGATTCAGCAATATTCGTAAGTAATAAGATAGAACTACCCACGTGAGTTCTACTTCAAAAGGCTTAGTTGTGATTCTTTCTATTAATTAGTAGAGGTAGGCACAAAGATATATGAGCCACGTAGCGGTGCAATAAGACAGGTTCGAAGGACTAGAGCCTTTGTTTTTGGAGTATTAAGACCGTGGAAGAAAAAAAAAAGGTCTATATGAAATACTTAGGAGCAGCTTAATATTCAGACCAAACGCCTCAATGATCAATGAACAAGATGCAAGGAATGTTGCGGTAAAGCTGTAGATAACTGCCCCCTCGATGGAGCAAAGAATTTGATCTTTATCCAAAAGGAAAGCGGAAAATTTGCTGACTCATCATTTGAACCCGTAGGAGTATTATGGATCTGAAAGAGCAAGAGAGGCTCCAGAGGGCTCAAATTTCGAGAAGAAGTTGGAGATATGGCTGAGTGGCTAAAGGCATTGGTTTGCTAAATCGACATACAATCTTCTTGTATCATGGGTTCTCATCCCATTTCCTTCAGCAGAATGGGCAGGCATGAGAGGTGCATAGAATATTGTGATGGAGTCCTTCGAATAACACTACTTAATGACTAGGAATAGAGAGCCTCTTTCGCCTTTTTTTTCTTTGATCGACCTATCTTCTTTCTATAAGCAAGCAGAGCGGGGACTGGACGATTCTCGATTCTTGAGCATGTTGGGAGATTAAGCGGCAGTTGAAAGAGTTGCGAGAAGCTTGACGAACAAGTCTATTCTTTGACCCTATATCTATATATTTTTTGAGTCCCTTACTAGTCCGAAGGACTATTTAACCTATTACTTGGAGCATAAAGAAAAGAGACTTTAAGAGAGTGGCCTACATAACGGTAGGTCAGCTAGTTAGAGCAAAGGACTAAAAGTCCTTGTGTCAGTGGTTCGAATTCACTTCTAAGTGGGCGAAGGGTTCAAAGGACACGTTGCTGGGAGCGAGCCAGATTTGAAAATGAAAGTGAAAGAAAGAGGAAGACGGACAGGAAGAATGGTCCTCACTGCGGAGTGGGTTTTGTCTTATCTTTATTTAATGCTAAATACTAGGTTTGGGAATGCATTTTAGACAAGAGGTTCAAATTCATTCAAAAGTTCGCAATACTCTTTGCGCCTTGCCTTTGTTTTTGGAATCATTGAAGCGAATGACTCATTTTCAAAGTAATAGCTATCACTCATTCTTTGACCTATAAAACTCCCCGTAGTTAGGGGAAAATAATTTGCGATAGAGGTTAAGGAAATCTTTCTTACTCATTTGGACCTTTGTTTTTGGCTTCTTATTGCCCTAAATAGAAAAGAGTCTTTAAGATAAGCGGTAAAGGGTAGATTCATTCTACGCATATTTTGTTATGCCTCATCAAGAGTTTTTTTTAAGGTGAAAAGAATATTGACAAGACTGGAAGGAGCGAATAGGCTCAACTTTCTATAAAGGTGCAAAGAATATTGCGGTGGAAGGCACAAATGATATTGCGAGACAGGTCCGAAGGTGCAATTCAATATGCGGGGGATTTGAGAGAAAGATTAGACTTTAACCCCCATGTAGTGGGGATTGACTATAGTCCTTATGGATAAGACCTCTCACAACGTAACCAAGAGCCTATGGCACCTCAGTCTTATCAATCTATTATTTCGACACTTGTTTATCCATTGAATTTCTTCGATCTATTTCTCTCATTCCCTAATGGATAGTCCTTCAGACCTGTCTTATAGAGCTTGTCTTTTTGAGGAGCGGAAACTACAATATCCCTATCTTATGTAGCCTTTGGACTTCTTTATCCATTGAATAAAGGATTAAACAAAGGTCAAGACGCAAAGAATATTAAGACTCCTTACTATTTTTGCTCCCCTTGATTGATTAATGGAACTAATCCTTAAGAGGCTACATAAGACAGAGATATTGTGAGGTCCAGACAATCGGAAGGACGAGTATATAGCTCGTCTTAAATTTTTCTTTCCCTTTTCTTCTTTTCCATTCGTTGATCAATGAATGTGCAACAACCCCTACCTTAAAACTTCTCTAAGCGTCTTATTGTCCTTCCAAAAAAGCAATCTTGTAGATTCTTCTTTCATATGGCGTCTTTCTCTTCTGGATCGAATGTCAAGGAACCTTTTCTAATTGTCTTTTGTATGACTATACTAATATCTAAAAAAGATGAACTCAATATTAAGAAGATTGAATAGGGAAAATCCAACCGCAGGGAAGGCAGAAACTTTCACTCTCCCTAATAAAGGCTCTGGCTTTCAGTTAACTCGAGTTGATGATAGAACACACTTCTCTAAGGTCTCCTAAATAAAAGAGGAAAGGGTTGGACACTTTCTTTTCAGTTTCGCTATCAATTTGAGGTGAAACCCCACCATAGACTGCAACATCACTTTCTGGATTTACCTAAGAATTTGCTTTTGACTGAGAAGGAGCTTGACGACTTGAATGACTAAATGGCATTGAAATTGGCTTGAATTTTTTGAAAAAGATGCCTTTAGTAGATTTTGAAATCTTCTTTGATCCTTTCTTTCTCTCTCCATTTCATGCTCCTCAAATTCTGATCGCCATTCTCTTCTTTCAGGCGTTCGGAGGCGCGAAGCGAAGCGACTATTAAGGAGTCCAAAGATTCATACTATTTAACCTCCAGACGGAGCAAAGAATATTGCAAAAAAATGATGATATCTATATATAAGTCAAGTCGCTTCGCTTCTTATCTTATTAGAATCAAAATTTTGAGACCAGTTCATATATCTTATTTAATCAACTTCTTTCTTTCGCGGGTCGATCGACCTCAATGCATTGCAATTTGAAGAAGAAAAGCCAGACCATATTCTCCTTATTTAGGAGGAGTGGAATGGAACAGGGAGAAATAAGAGTGTTCTTAGACCACAACCATAGGAAATTGATAGAATCAGAGTTAAATAAGCCTCATCCCATGAATCCAGAAATTAACTTGCCTTTTATCATATCGATAGGGCGTTCGGATAACAAGCAAAGTAACTCGAGTCTTAAGGGCAAGTTATCAGCTAATATAAGGATAGTAGTTCACGAAGTCGAGAAAAAGGGCTCGACTCCTACATGGTGGGATTTGAGGAAGGGGATTTGACGTCAAATAGAGGCTTTCAATCCTGAAGGCTAAAGGTCCAAGCCCGATGAAGAAAGGAAGACCACTTGAGCGGGTTTGGAGGTGATTAAATAAGTCACTGTTGGGTAATCCAATTAGATAGGAATTAGAGCTTTTTTCCTTTTTCTCATCCACTACTGTGCTAGATCTCGACCCAATGGTGACTTCCATAGAACAAGGCTTGTCAGAGAATCCAATTAGATAGGAATTAGATATTTTTTTCCCTTTCTCATCAAATTTGCTCCTTTCTTGCAATATTCTTTGGGCCTTTGGAGCTTAATATTCATTAGTGAATATTTCGAAAATTTGATGCGCCTTTTTTGCTTTCTTTTTGTTTGCTCATCGACTGCTTACAATATTCCTGTCTTATGGAACGTCCTCCGGCTTGAAAAGTGGACAAAGGTCCAGGCTCAAAGAATTTGAGATTAGGTCCATTATAATTTATAGAAGGACTGATTACTAATTCATATAGACCCGTTCGGTCCGAAGGACTATCCACTAGAGAATTTAAGTTGTGTTGATGACCGTGAAATTCTTTCAGTTCCATGCAATATTCGATAATTCAGGCTTTGAACCAGAAAAGAGTCTTAAAAAGAAGGTCGAGTTTGAAATCTCAGGTTAATATGGATAGTCCTTCGGATGAGTTGAATTGACTCCGTAGTTAGGTGCAAAGAATATTGCTTTAAATAGTGGGACTGATTTTGATCCATACTTCGTCGGACTTCTTCATCCTTTTCCTTCCTCGCTTCGTGGGCATTAACTATTCCTAAGTCCCAAAAAGGATCTGAAGGGAGAACTTTTATGAGATCTTGAATTAGCATGAACTAATGAAAGAAGGTTCAAGAGTCAATGAACAAGTCAATATTCTTTGAACCTTATTCTTTGAATTATAGAGGTAGAATCGGATCTCGAACGAGAATCAAGACAAACAAGATCATCGGAAGACTGAGTACGCTTAGTCAGGGAAGGGGATTACTAAGCTGCTCCCCTTCATCTGCAGACAAGAAGACATCAAAGGCTACCTCCGAGAAGGTTATAATATAGACAGTCCTTTAGACTTCGAACGGAGTGGAAGGAAAGCCTATGCTAGGGAAAGCTAGAGGAATTGTTCGCATGGGATGAATAGGTTATGTGAGTATGAGATCTTTTGTTAGTCACTGAAATAAAAAAAATAGCGAAGCATAACTAAAATCGGTGGACTGAGTCTCAGGTTTCGCTGATAGGGATATGAGCAAGCTCTCGACCGAGTCTATTCTTTCTTCTTTAATGAGTTCCATTAATAAAGATAAGTCAGCAAGGTAATTGAAGTAGTAGGGTCTGATCGGTTAGAAGTCGCTGACTTTCTTTCCTTTTGTACCTTGAGTTACATTCTTTCTAATAAAGCGATATCGATAAAGCTTGAAGTTATTCTATTACGTCATTGTGACAAGTGCAGTTCTCAGATCTCTTTATACATTGTTAAAAGAAAGTTCAATCTTCTTTACAATATCCGTTTCTTATGGAGGATCTGTTCGAAGGGGCGAAGAAGAACAAAAAGGCCCAGAGAATATTATGGAAAGCAAAAAACTGAAAACAAAGGTCTAGATGACTATCCATTAGGAAAATTAAAGAGTGCAAGGATGAAAGATTAACATTATGTGGAAATAAGGGTCAAAGATGACATTCTTTCAATATTCAACTACAAAGGACCAGCTTCATATGTGACTGCAGAATTTAAGTGGCTATTTAATAGCGACTTTTAGCGGATTTTACACTTTTCTTTTTGATAAGACTTTTGAAGCTAAAATAATGAAAGGGATCATGACAGAATTATTGGAATAAGACTCCTTCGGTTCCTTTAATGAATATTCCTTCGGACCCGTCTGATGAATCCTAACAGAGGCATAAAGAATATTGCATGAGAAAAAGACTTCTGCAAACGTTAGGCACAATGAAATATGCGATTGCCTTCCACTTAGATTTCATACTCATTTGAACCTTTCTTTTTGGACTATTCATCGTATTTGAAGACGGAGGTTCAAAGAATATTGACGAGACTTGTAGGTGCGAAGGTTAAAAGAATATTTTAGTTTGGAGGTGCAATGAAATATGCGTGAGAAAGAAGATTGAGAAAGATTAGACTGGTTTGAGAGGAATGTCAAATTTCAGACTCAAAAGAGGTGCTAAGCCGTAGGGACCATATCATTAGATATCTATAGATAGGTCAGTGGGACTTTGTAGCGAGACTTTTAGGAATAGAAAGTAGCTCTTTATTCTTATTCAGTCCTAGGAACTCTCGGCGGCTGACCTTAAAAAGAAGTAGTGGAAGGCACAAAGAATATTGCGAGGCGCAAAGAATATTTGAAAAAGGCTAGGTTCCCTCCCCTCTCCTTGACAGAACATTGGTCTCTCAACTTCAGAGAAGAGCTTTGCATCTGACACTTGATTTCAAACGTCGAGCTAGAATTTTCGATCGTACTCCCCACAAATCATTTTCCTCCGCTTGGAGAGTTAGAATACGTGTACGATTGTATCAAAGAGGGAGGAGAGGCAATCGACTATAAATCAAAAAGTGCAGTTGAATAGGATTGGATCGGGACTACTGCTGCGTGAGGGTGCGGAACCTAGTTTCAACAGTCACCTTTTGTAATAGTCTCGTAAATCATCAAAAGAGTAGCAGTTCTTGAAGAAGTCGCCTCATCCCTGAAAAAAGGAGTAGTGAGATCGGGACTGTAAATAGTCTAACTATTTACTTCCTTGATTCTTATGTCTGAGTTTTTTCGATCCAGCTAGCGGAGAAGGTTAAGGAAGACGAAGCGGTAGGGTTTCAGACTCCGGAGCATTCCATAGGTTAGGCCAGACGAGAGGAAAGAGAACTCGTTCAAGAGCTTACCGAATGAAGAACCTAATTTTTGAGTGAAAGATGCTTGAACTTTCGTCCTCAAATGGTAGATGCCTATTACGCTAAAATACTCAGTCAGAATCCAATGAGAGGTAAAGATGTCTGAATGGAAGTTGTCACAATCCCTTGCAGTGTAAATCATTTAATATGTTCCAAGAATCCGTACTTTATCATGAAAAAAGATGGGAGAATAAAGAAAACTTCGCGGTTAGTGCTTAAGAAATGCAATTAGGACAAATAAGACCACTCGTCAACTATAGTTCTCATGTGCGCCCTCTTCTTGCATGCTAGTGAAGAATACCACCAAAAGCCTTTGTGTGGGCTTTCGCTTCCCCTTCGTAAATGCCCAATCCAACTTCAAGGTAATTGAGATTGAAAGGTAGAATAAGTAGGGTCACGAAGTAGCCGTTGCAGAATCAGTCTATGTTCCCAAGGAGGGAGTAGGTAGGGGACTCGTAATCCGCCTTCTTTCTTGAGTTAGCTTAAAGATTTCCCTTTCAAGTTTTCGAATTTAGGCTTGACTTACTGTAATGGAGAATAAGAGAGTTTGGTTAAGAATAGGTTTCATTCTCAATGAATTAACTCTTAAAGCATGAATCAAAGATGAAACTTAGAATTCAGAAGGAGCGAACGAAGAAAGCTAACCATGCATTCATTCCCAGTATAGCGTGTCTGACAACTTGGATTTATCCCGATTTGACTCTTTATTCAACGTTTGTCTAAGCAAGAAAGAAAGACTCCTCTATGTGGTAAATCGAACTCGAGCAAAAAATGTACCGAATAAAGTGAAGGAGAGCCGATAGGAGTACTCTTTTACAGGAAATTCGAGGTTTCATTCTCACTTTCAGTTTTCAGGATAGGTGGTTATTAGCTTGACCGAGTGCTCGAGGGATAGAACACAACTGAGATCGGATCCTTCTGCTTTCCCTCTTGACAACAAAGGGAAGGAGTCAAAACCATGCCAAACTCCATTATTTTATGATAAAGAAAGAACTATTCAGTAGGGAGACAGGAAGTCGACCGCCTACTAATTCGGAAGAAGTGTCCCAGAGGTGCAATACTTAGTCTCTCTTTCTCAATTTTTCAGTTTCAATTGTCAAAGCATAACTTCAATCGGTAGAAAGAACCCTTCCCGAGAGGTTGGTATGTAGGGCGATCTCCTAAAGCGTAGGTGAAAAGGCGATATATAGAGGCAAAAGACCGTACCCCTAACATGATGGGGTGAAGCCGGGGAGTTCTCAGTATTTCGATCGAACTTGGCCTTCCATATTATTAGATTAATCGCGGGAATACACAAATAAGGAGGTCACAGGAGAGGTGTGGTAAGGGTTGGGGGGTGGTGGTCCTTGAAAATTGCTACTCTTTCTCAGGCATCGATGATAGCTATATCCATATCGCGACTGCAAGGAAAGCAAAGGAGACTCAAATAGGGCCGAAAGGTAAGACTCCTTTGTGGAGGGAAATCCTACGACTTTAAGCAATTAGCTGGGCCCTCTGGGATCTTTTTCAATGTATGGACATGCTGAAGATCTGAAAGATAATGAAAATCTTCTTTAATGTACCCAATGTTTGGACAAGAAGAAGAAGGTACCCGAACTAGCTCTAGAGAGGAAGTGGAAGAGCAGAGTGTGAATTGCTCTTTCCCCTTAATCGGTGCACACTCATCTTCACCAATAGTTAAAGCAGGTAAGTAAGGAAGAGTAGGAAGCTCTTTCCACCTCTTTTTTAGCAACTAACTCTAAAAAGTAAGGGTACTTTTCAAATTCCTTGAACCTTCTTTTAGTGCATCGAGAGGGTCAAAGAATATTGATTGGACCCTCTTTTGAAAGAGAAAAGGCGAGACCAAGGTGGGTTGCCCTTAAACATTAAAGTAGACCTTGACGAAAAGTCGAAGGTTCAAAGAATATTGGCAGTGTGGCCAACGATACGGTAGGCTTCTCTATGAAGAGAGGGAGCAGAGCTTCGAGAGATAGAAGTGGATATTCTTACTGCGCTATTATAGGAGCACGACTACCATCCTAGCAGAAGGTAGGAGAATAAGTAGCTTTCTCGGCTCTAGAGAAAAGTCGATCGTTTTAGATCTCAACAGAGACGATCCCAGGCCCGCCCCCTTGATGCTTTACTGAGGATAGAAGAAGCGAGAAGCTGAATCCATGACCCATCGACAAGCAATACTTCAGTCTTAGGTCGGCGCAAGTGATGGAATTCATTCTAAAAAATAGGCGAAGAAGTTGCAAAAAATATTGATAAGACCTAGAACCAATCCGCATATCTTAATAAAAAACGACCTTTAGAAACCCCATTTTTTTTAAATATGCTCGTCCCTATTTATTTATGGATGTTCATTGATCGAAGGACCAAACCATTTTTACCGCTATGTGGGTTAGTAGTATGAAGTCCTTCTCAAAGTCAATGGATCTATTCTCAAAGCAATATTCTTTGCACCATTTTTTATTAGTGGAAAAACAAAGCGAAAAATTTGCTCTCCGCAATATTCTAAAAAAATTGGTAATGAAACTCCGGTAGGCTACATAAGACAAGGATATTGTAAAGAGTCATGATCCCTCACAGTGCGGTGCAAATCTTCTTTCATCCATGCACTCATGTTAAGGAGCAAAGAATTTGTGGTCCCCTCCCCCTTCAGTCGACTGGAGGCGCAAAGCGAAGCGACTGCTAAGGAGTTCAAGGATTCAACTTTTTAACCTTTGGACGGATCAATGAAATTTGATGACTCATGATCCCTTATAAAGCCCTAAATAGAAAGGTTCCATTAGACAGGGATATTGATGAGCCGAAGGACTATCCATATTAACCTGTCATCTTGACCTTTGGCTTGATCTTTCTCTATCCCTAGCTTTCTTCTTTTCACGTTTTTTTCTGTACCCTAGTCGGTTAATAGGGCTAGATGACTTCTAATGCTTTTCGACTTTTGACTGCAGATGACTTCTTATGCTTCTTCCCCGACGTCAGTATATTTATATTTCTCTCTTTTGCAAACTAGTGTTATGAAAAAGAAAAGATCTGATTGAATTGCACTTGTCACAATACCACCTTCTTATCTTGGACCAGTAATTTAGGCTAGTGAGACTGGGACCTCCGCCTCAACCCAACCTCGAAGAACTACCCCTTTGTGGGTAAGGGAATTCTTGATCTCGCTCATCCCTCTCTCGCTACGTGGGTCAGGCGGTCGAGCTATTTCATCTCTCTTCCTAAACAACTAATTAAGTAGACATAAGAAAAGAGAACTTAATTCAAAGAATGAGATAAGTTAGAAGAATGAAGAAAGAGAATGAACCACCTCTTGGAAGAATGAAATTGATCTATGCCAAAGATCACCCACTCCGCAGTTCAAAGAATTTGACAAGCTTTTTTCTCATTTTTCTGAAGATCTTGAAGTTCACTCCTATCCTTTTATGAGCCTTGCTGCCGGTTCCTCTGATGAGATTCTTCAACAGAAAGATATCATGAAAGAGTCGTAATATTCTTTGCACCTATTGGAAAAAATATGAAAGCGACGATAACCTTTCCCACTCTGTATAGCTGTTGAATACCACTCTGTATTGTGATGAAGAGTAAAGTAAGTCTCTTCAAAACCTTTGACTTAGATAGATTCCCTGACCGACTCTCCTACTTTAGGGGACCGTACTCAATCTAATGAATGATCCTCCCTTTATACCTTTTCCACTGAGCTCTACCGAAAGGGATCCATTCTTCGTCCTTGACTCAGTATATTCACACTTGAAGAAAGATTCCATAATTGCTCTGTAAGATTATTCTAGCCTATCAGGAGAGCCAATATCGTTATATCCCTTTCGACCGACCATACTAATTCACGGCTGGCTGGCCTTGCTAGATGACTCAGTCTTTAATGCTTTCAACTCATTTTCTCATTACCTTGAAAGAGCAGACTCAACAGACAATTACTTGACTTTGGAGAATTACTCAGTTACCTGTGAAAGAACTCAATCTGGTAAACTGAATACCTTCCTTTTCGATCGGGGGAGCTTCCTATTGATCTAGTGATCACGCTTCTACCTTATCTCATTCTACGTCAAACTCCAACTCGAAAGCCGAAACTCGGTCCCAAGCGACGTAGATCGATATAGCTGACTCTCTCTCTTTCTCCATCTTCTTTGAGCCTTGTTCATTGACTTTCTTCCCTATCAGCTGTGACTTCTTCCTAAAATAATGTATGAAGACAAAGAGAAAGATCTCATGAAAGATTGAATTCTCCACTTCCAAGAATGGGATAGCCTGAATTCACAAGGTTTCACTATGACGCTTCGACTCGATCCCAATTGAACAAACAAGAAAATGAAAGAAAAAGAATAAGATCAATTCCAAAAAGTTCAGAATAAGAAGAGGCGCAATGAAATATGCAATTGAGATTTTAATAGGCTTCGAACCCAATGTCCATATCGACTACTTTTTATGAAGGGAGTTCTAACGAAGAGTCTACTAGGAGGGAAAAAGAAATATGGAAAAGCGCAATTGATACCATTCCTAAATAAAGAGTCAAAGGGACGCCAATCACATTATATTATAGAAAGGCTCCCAAGCGAGCTACTAAAAGGTCGATTCGAAGCAAGGAAGAAGTATTGAGCAGAAAGCAGGAAACCTAAAAGGCCAATCTACTTCCTAAATTTGAAAACCAGACAACTCCCTCGGAACCATACCAAGAGGAAATCTTCGAGCCCCCTAAAGACGGAGGAAGGAGCCAAGCTAAAATAGTCTGAAGTACCGAGCTCCCATAATTATTAGCCCAAGCCTGAATTCTTAGCTTTTACGCCGATAAAGACTAATGATCCAAATTCACGTCCTTGGCTCAAAGAATTTGAGAAAAGTTGCACCGAGGATAGAATCTAATATGCTTTAATAATCTTGATTAGTACGATTTGGGAATCTTTGATCTTTGATTTATGAGTTATCTTGAATAGAAGCTTTAGTAAGAAGAAAAGAAAGAAGGAAAGAGCTAGCAAGAGCCTTACAACTGCCGCTTCGTGGGCTTCGCAACCTTGCTTAAGCCTTGATCCTCAGAATAAAGAGACTTTCTTAGTCGTCTAGCCCTTTCCCCTTGTAGTGGAAATACCTGGTTGCCGCTGGTGCTTCTAGTTTTTTTACTAGTTTGGACAAGTCAATCAATGAAGAAAGAAGGCCGACAAAAAAGAGAGATTTCTTAAGTTCGGCGCCCTCATCGTGGCGAGTTTCCTTTGTCCTAAGCCTAATGTACAACATTTGACTGATTATTGTAGGAGAATCCAATCCTTATTTCATCCCTTCCATTTATTATACTCGTTCATTCAATCTATTCATAATTGCTTTACAATAAAGCCTTTTATCGCGTAGTGCGATCTATTTTTGGAGAAAGGACTGATAGTGCTGCATCTGCAAGAACTAATTCAAGGGATGCCCCACCAGCACGAGGATCCTAGATTCTCAAGTTCTAGTTAGGGCTAGTCTCCTATTTCAGTTGCTCTGAATTGGTCCTTCGCCTTAGGCTTCCTATCTGGCTCCTGATCGAGCTACTTTTGATAGTCTAAGAGATAGTCTTGCTCCTACTCTGATTCCCTTTGGTCTACTCTGCAACCTTGACAGTTGAGATATAATTTCTAGCCTAAGCGCGTAGCCCGTGAAACAGAGACTTTCTATTTGTTCATTACCTTTGAAATGATGAAAGAGCTTCAACTTCTGATCCTTAATAGAAAAGCATTTCTTTCGAAACATCGTAAACCCTACGATTAAATATTTTAGTAAAATAAAGCATTTCTTCCGAAACATTGTAAACCCTACGCCTAACAATATCCCTATCTTATGGCCTATTTGGGCCTGTCATATGGAGCCTTATTTCCAGAAATTCAATGGATCTAATGGACACTCATCTGGAGCTTTCTTTCTTTTTTTTTTAAGGAGGAATAAAGAAAGCACTCCGCGGGAAGAACTTATCCACGATCTTTGTGCCTCCAGATTGATCTCACTTAAACTTCCACAGCTAAAGTAGCTAGTGAAGAAAGAGCTTAAACAACTGCAACTTCGTATGCTTCAACTTAGAATACTATTCAAAGAGATTTTCCTTATCCCGCCTGAAACTGAACTTCTTCTCTCATGCGAAGTGGAAGTCTAACTTTGGAAGTTATGAAAAGAACTCTTTCTCGATATTCACACCTCTTCTTTCATTCCCTTTCTTCTTCAATTCCGTCAACTTGTAGGTTTAGCAGCTGATAACCTATCCTTGAAGCTGTCAGTCTACCTTAGTGATGAAGTCAAAGGGACCTCTTTTAAGAGACTAGTGAGGATACGAGATTCAACCGATCATTCATCTTTCTTTAAATAAAGAAAAGAGAAAGAAGCCTAAGGCGAGGCCTTATCATGAATAAGGCATAATTGATCTATAATCTAAAGCTACTTCTCCTACCCCTCTTCAAAGAAAGTGATCCACACCTTTCCCACTCGGGGTTGAACACCTCGTATTCTCTTTGTTGCATATGAGTATCCCTCGTTGCTTTAACTCGGTAAAGCCTTCTACTCGATCCAACCCAATGAGCTATGATGTTTTCATCCTACCCTGCTAGCACTTCCTCTTTCAGTTACTCTAGAAAGCGATTCACACCTATACATAATACAAGAAATGATGCTCCGACTCACCTTTCGGGTAAGCCGTTTAACCCTAACTTATAAGTACACTGATTTTCCACTTCTCATTCATTTCCTTTTTTCGTGATCGATCCTCTCTCAACAATATCACTGTCTTATGGCACCTCTCCTTGGAAGTCGATCACCCCCAACCACTACGTGGGCTCAAGAGAGTGGACTCTCATTCATACCTTTCTGCCTCCGGGTCCTTAGCTCCAAATGGATCCTACCTCATCCAAAAGACGATAAAGGAGGCTAGACGGGAAGCGAGAACTGAAAAATCAAGCATTAATTGAGTTGACAATGAAAAGCCAGGGTGAGAAGAAGAGGCACTACATCTCCTACTACTAAATAGAGTGAGAAGAAGAGAGATTACAAACCTAAAAACGGCTAATAGAACCTACTTAAAGATTAGAAGCCAAGCACATTAAAAGATAAAGAAAGGTGAAATGTAATATGAGAACGAGCTCTTCAGAAGTGTTAAGGAGTGCGAGCGCAAGTCCTTCTACGCCAAAGGAAAAGACGTTCAAAGAAAAATCAAAGCTGCCAACAAGGTAGAGGATTCCTACTTCTCTGATTTTAGCAAATTTCAGATGGAAAAATCTCCCCTTTCTTTGAACATTGAGCTTGTTGATCGAAGACCCATGGCAGCTGCTTTTCTGCGACTTCTTACAAAAATATCCCCTCTCCAACTCGGTTGATCATCACAACGCTCCCTCGTCACCTATGAAACTGATCTATCCTATCCAAAATTTCTTTTGCTTAGTCTTCCTTTTGAACCCTACTTACTCGGTCGCATCCTAACCTATAGGAGGCTAGTGGAGACAAATTCCTTTCGGTGAAGATACTACTTAGATCTTCCCTTCTTCTTGATGTATAGGGCTAAGCATTCTTGCTTGACTCAAGAGGGAATACTCACTGCTGAAGTGCCCCATTGAGTCCAATTGAGGCACCTTATTAGGTAGGTTTTTATTTCTCTTCTTCCGGAAAGAGATGAAAGAGAAAGGGGTGCCTCTCCTTTTAGTCGATTCTTTGAGCCTTTGATTTCAAACTAGTCCTTCGCCTTTTTATATTCCATTGCCTGATTTTTCTTCCCTTATATTCAAACTGCTACGTTAGAATCCCTAGTTAATTTTCTTGTTCATGGACTGATTTATGGAATATATACTTTCCTTCCATTTTGCAGTAACCGCTATGTGGGCTATTTCACCTGGTGCTATAACCTTTCCTATGCTTGATGATTGAATGAATACCTTCTCTTTAGCAAGTTAGGAAGCAAGAAGGATTAACTAACCTTTAGAGGGCAAAATAAGGTTCTCGTCTGCTTAAAATAAGGCAAGACTATGATTCACTTTCTATATCTTTTTTCCAAGAATCAAAATCATTTCTTCTGTGAAAGAGCCATGCATAACAGAGTTGCTCCTCTTGTATCGAAGAATTATACCCTTTTTTTGGCCTCTACAAGATCTTTTTAAAAAGCAGCAAAGAAGATTTCTTGATAAAGGTTGGAGCTCCTAAGAGGTATATCTCTCAAAGCTATCTCTTGTCTAGGGCTTAACTAAGACCTATTTCTAGCTCATCTTTCGTTGGCTCTAAAGGAATTTCTCGCTTTAATCAAACCTCTTTCTCTTCACCGATTCCAGATGATTATTCGAAGGCAAAAACTTTTCTATCTCTACCACCTTTAACAATGTGAAAAAAGCTTGAGTAAAGCAGTACTGAGCTATGGGCTTCTCCCTCACTTCTTTTTATACCCGTCCAGGCAAGGAGTCAATCATAAATAACTTGCTTATCTTGAACTTTAAAGACAGTGGGTTCTTCCCTGCAGGGTTCTTAGACGTCTTCCCTCTGAGGGAGAAGGAGCACTCTTGTTGACTGTCTTGTTTTGCTTTCAGTGAGTTCAGATGCATAGAATCTTGGGTAAGACATGCCATGCACATAAGAGTAAGCGCTTTCAGCCGAATTAGGGATAATTTAAGATATAAACGGGAAAGAACTAAGCTAGGGAAATTCCTTCTTAATCTAAAAAGGCATTACTGGCGAAGAGCTCAAAACTCCTCAGTAAAAGGATTGGATGGTAGCAATTCAAGTCAAGCTAGACAAGTTCTCTTAGATCTGAGATTTAGCTTACTCTCTTATGGGAAGAAAGGCGTTCATTTAGACTTTATTAGGAATAGAGTTCATAAATCAAGATTCGATTTGAGAAAAGTAGAATACAAAAGATCGACGACTGAGATGCTGAAAAGACCCCTTGACCGTTCTTGAATTAAAGAGAAGCTAAGCTCCTTCGAATTTTTCTTATCGACTTGAATGAATTAGTCGATCTACATTATATAGAAATTTGACTCATGCATAAGTGTGGGGAACGAATGTAGCGTAGATATGCTTAGTGATAACTAGCAATGCATGACATTCAAACTTTTGAGCTTCTATGAGAAGAACCAAATGAAAGAAAGCCAAGGAGGACACGGTTAGGACCCTTGATCCGAAGGTATGCCAATACTCGGAATCTTTCATGTCAAAACATAAGGGAAATTTGAACCCAGTCGTAGGCTGATTATCTAACTCCGTACTTCTTTTTTGTCTTATTGCGTGCCTCTCCGAAGGCTCCGTAAAAGAGAGAAAGAAGAAAGACAAGTCCTTCCCTATTAAGAACCAGAGGCAAGGAATGAATGAGTCAAAAGGCAGAATCAAGACAACAAATAAAAAGTGAATATTAATAAAAAGTTCAGAAATTCAGAGACAAAGAAAGGAGTTCAAGTGCTTTGACTGAAGAAAGCCCACTACGCGAAGGAAAGCCTAGCTCAAAACAAAAGAAAAGCTTTACTAAAGGCGCAAAGAATATTGCGAGGATAGGAGAAGAGAAGAAAGAAGAAGAAGAGCTTTATTATTCTATATGTCTTATTCTTTTTCTGAAACTAGAACATTAAACCAAGACTTAAGGAAGAAAGTTGGGGATAGAGAAAGTTTATATGGAATATTCAGTCCAAGAAGTAACCTACTATATTGGAAGGAAAGCCTATCCAAAGTCTGTAATAATCAGCCTGTTTAAGGGGCGAAGAAGGGAGAAATAAAATGAGGCAGCTTTTGAAGTTGATTGGTAAGCTCTTTCATGCCTTATTCCTCATTCAAGGTTGATTTATAAATTGAATCCCAAACCTTATATAGAGAAGAAGATTTTTAAGACGTGCAATCTTTACGGATGCTTTCCCTACTACATGGAATTCTTTGAGCCTTTATTATCACAGGAAAAATAGGGTCGAGGCAAGCTTCTAGGTAGGCCCATAGATATGGAGAAGGGCGAGACTGTGTAAGGGCAGGAGAGGATAAAGCCGTTCTTAGATAAGAGGAGAGGGGCAAAGTAGTTGGACTTATCGGGACACGTAGGTTCAAAGAAGATTTTTTTGATAATCTCTTACCTGTCAGAAACTCCGAATAAACGTAAGACCTATCCTCATGTAAGGTTCAAACTGTCCTCTTTTTCGTCAAGCTCCTTTTGTACGTACCATTTGAACTCAATAAAAGATTCTATATAGAAATCTAATTTAATGATTTGAGTGTCCTACTTTTCTATTCTATTGGTTTGGCATTCAAATTTGCAAAAAACAAAGGCTCAATTCAATTGAGGCTTAGAAGGAGAGGGCTCTTTCTTATTTATTCTGAATTTTACCTGGAAAAATATGTTAGGGATTTGTTCAAAGATTGAGAGAAACCCTGTATCATGCAAACTTAGGAATCGGCAGGTAGCGAAAATGTCAGAATCCGTCCCAGTCCTAGAAGAGGTTAGAATATAAAGACCAATAGGAAGCGGAGGCAAAGTTCAAAGAATTTGACCTAACAATTATAAGGAAGAGGAGTGCATTAGAGACGAGAGAAGGGAATTCGATTTCAGTAGTTGTAGTAGAAGAGGCCCTTTATTAAGTTGCCACTTCGGCCCACGTAGTGGTAGAAGCCTTTTGCTCTCAACTCATGCGACAAGCAAATGAGAACTGTTTCGACCAATGGGCTATTTGCCATCCATTTCTTCTCTTTATGCTAATGCTCTTATCAAAAGTATTGAACAATTGATGTCTATTCTTGATTCCCCTTACTAAAGAATGGATTTGACTCCTTCTAGCCCATGGGCTAAAAGTGATTCTTTCCCGCTTCGTGGGACGGTGTATCCGGTATGTAGCGATATCGGGTATGAATATCGAATTCATGGAATAGACGATCATATCATTCAAGAAGGTCTAAACGGCTTGGGTAGGCAGACCACTAGCCTAAACCTCGGGCTCGTGATGCCTATATAGAATGCTACCTCATCCAATCGGCTACCCTTTTCAAATCAGGGTTCCGATTATGAACAAGATCTCAGACACATGCTTTTTTTTACCTTCCCTGCCCTAGACGTATTCCTACGTGACCTTGCTTCAATCCTCTTGTTCTCTCTTTTATATCAGGGATAACAGGTTTGGACCTTTCTCGCTCGTTTACGAGTGGTATTTGTATTCATTCTTTTAAGCATATTCAATTCAATCCAACACATCATAAAAAAGTTGATAGAAACCCTGGGTTTTTCTAAAAAACATCAAATGGGTTTGATGAGATCAAAGAATTTGAGAGTTTGGGTTTCAAAAATTCTCTTAAATGAATCTCACTTTGAGGCCAAAACTGCCTTTTATAGTCATCTAGACCTTTGTTTTTGGCTTCTGATTGCAATTGCTTAAAAAAGCTCAAAGAATATTGCTCAGACAAAATAATTGAAGCGCTTCCCCTCTGATTTAGTGGAATAAGACTTGTCCTTCCACCTTAAAGTGGAAGGCAATCACATATTGAATTGTGCCAAACTCTGACTTAATGAACACCCATAAATAAAGGGATCTTGTCTTAGGAGCAAAAAATCTTTCGAGTCCGAGAGCAAAGTTATTTATAGAAGAAAAATCAAGCTTCAGATGAGTTGAATCTATCATCCTTTGGACCATTAAATAGGAAAAATAGAAGGAGCAAATAATATTGCGGGAATGAACCGCATAGGCGCCATAAGACAGGCTGAATTCATTGAGTTGAAGATTTTTGATGAATCTTGAGCAATATTTTTTGTGCCTTCAGACAAGGGAAAAAGTTTAATGAAAATGGGCTAGGTTCTGCTAAGGTCACAACAAAAGGAATGAGAAAGAGTCTAGCTGCTGCTCTTGAGTCAATTGTTGTTGGTGGATTAAGAAGCTGCGATAGGGAGAAGGGATAATCTTTAGGAGTTTCATGAGATCTTTTTGTTCATATTATATTCTCCGCTAGGTAATTGAAAGAAGAAGGCAGATTTGTTGTAGTAAGATAGGAGTCTGTCTCGACACCCTCTTTATAGTAGGCTCTTGGGTCGGTTGAAGTATTTAGTCGAGGTTCAAAGATTTTCGATTAATCTTTCGGTTAAAAGAGAAAGAAGGTCAGAAGTAGTCTCATCTGCAGCTCCACCGAGGATCGACAGTCGCTTTTGTTATTGTTTTAGCTCTAGTTCTTGTTCGATCGGTGACAACTATTGCAGGCTCATCCACTTGAGAGGGTATGCATTCCTTACGTGCGAATTAGATGATTTCTCTTTATTGATTGATTCTTTCTACCCAGCCGACGGGAGTCATCATTTTTGCATACTTCGAAAGACCTAGGTTTGTAATGATTTACTTGAGTCAAAGACGTGCAGATGAAGCATCTGTGACAGAAAGAAGAAGGATTGAAACCCCATTGGGTTGAGTATTCGGTCTGAAAGATCTTTATCTCGATCACAGTTAACTTTTTAATAGATGAGCAAATCATCAAAATGGGGTTCGATACTTTTGATTTCATCATAGAGCTCTGCCCTTTTGATCTTTTATAAAGTGTATTCCAAGTAAGACCAAAATGCAAAGAAGGCTGGAACGATCGCTAAAACTATTAAAATATGGATATAAGGTGGAGATTTGTAGAAATTGAATTCCAACAATATAGTTTTTTTGTTATTTTTTCTTTTTCTTTGTAAACACCTATAAATATATAAAGGTGTATCTAAAAAAAGAATCGTTTAAGCTTTACATACACTTTATAGTAGATATAGAAAAAGAAAAGAAACGAGCAAAATATTGTACTTATCTTTAAAAATCAAGAAAAGCGATCCTTCTCATGGATGTAGGCATTCTTTGGCCGAACCACGTAAATCTTGCATTCTTCTTCTTCTCCTTCATCTTCAACCATTGTTTGTGTGATCTACTCCATTAAAAATCAAACCACCATTCACAAAGAACTAGAGTTTGCAAAGAGGAGAAACATAGGTATTTTTTTTTTCTTTCTTTCATTTACTATCTTTGCTTTACTTTAAATTCGTGAAGTGCAGAAAACAAAAGAAAGGAGGAGGCACCTTATCTTCGTCTACGTGTACGTTCATTATCAAAAGGCTACATTGCTTCCTCTCCTCCTAGTGTTCATTGAAAGTTGTCTTCCATTCAATTTGGGCCTAAAAATAAAATATAAAAAGTCCACCAGTTCTTTTAAGCCTTTCTTAACTATGCTTTTATATTCTCAAATTCTCTCTCATTCTTAAGTGATCTCGGTACATTTATGTACCTTCCTAAACTTGGATGCTACATTTCAATCGTAGTGTTGGAATGTCTTAAATTTGTTATATGATGCTACGAACAAAAGTATGAGGGTCTCGCTAACCTAGTGGAGCTGCTTGTTTTTAGAAAAAAAAAATGTCTCTTATAATATTCTCTCTCTGCATCGTGGAAGTAGCTAACGCACTGTTAGTGAACCACGTGCATCTAGGTGTTTATCTCTATACATTTTTGTATTTCTCAATTGTTGATTACCTAACACATAAAACATCTAAAGTTAAACGTATTTAGCTTGAAGCAATTTTATATTGGACGACCTTCTGAGAATTTTCATAAAAAGTATGATTGAGAACAAAACATGTTGAAAGAATTTTTGTTAGTTAGTATGGGTAGTTGTCAACTTTAGAAGCAATTCAAGACAAGCAAGCATGGCATTGTCATGTTGAGGAGGGGCAAGGGAATGTCGAGGCCATAACGAGCAGAATCTAGATTTCGATTCCTAGGATTTGGGCTTTATGAATGGTATTAGAGCAAAACCTCTTTTAGTAAGATGTGGTTTCAGGACGAACGAAGGTGAAAGTTATTGGTTGAGAATGTAATGCTCGAGATCATATTCAAATGAGAGGGATAAAAAAGATACCAAAGCATGGTTAAGAAAAGTTTAAAGGAATTTCATAACTACCACTATACCAATACAATGGACGTTCCTTTTTAGTGGCTCAACCGTAGACATAATAGGTATTGATCTTAAAACGTGTTAGAGGTTTGGTTATGGATGGTTTAATTATCTCTTTTAGTCATCCATCCACGGTTGACAATTCGAACAATGAGATTCCATGTAGATCTGTTTGCTTCGACAAATTTGTGGTGCTCCCATTGTGGAATACAAGTGGTAGTTGGATGTCTCCTTCAATCCTTGAGACTATTATTGCAATATTTTTATCCCAATAACAAACACAACTTGTTCTTGCCTATAAAAAATGTATCAATTCCATCTAGCTTTTGATTCGATCTTTATATTCCTTTTCGAGTGAGTTTTAGTTTTGAACCCATACAATTTTCACGTAACTGATTTGTACTAAAAATGAATAGATATGAATTCAAATATTAAAACATAAGAGGGTGGAAATCTATTGAATTTTAAATTTTAAATCTAAAACGATGTATAAGTATTTAGTTACAAGGTAGATGGATAATAATTTTAATTTTAAAAATTACATTTAAGAGAGAAAATTGTGGAATTTAAACAACCAATTACTTAAAAACGAGTATTTTCAAAAATAGAACGAAATGGTAAAATATTTATACTGTATAGAATAATTTTGAAAACGAAAAAAGTTCACAGGCCAACAATGAGAAATTTAAAAAATGTCCCGTGATTAATTGGCATCCAATGTGTAAAATATTTGAGAAATGATTGTTTAGATTTTGTTATTCTTCTCTATATTTGATTATTAAACGATTTTTTTCAAGATTTTTTTGGTACCCGATCATTTAGATTTGCTACACGTTTATTTAACTTAATCGTTTAAATTTTGGTAATCAAATCTAAATAATTTTTTTTCAAGATTTTTTTATAAGCGATCGTTTAGATTTAGTCTACGATGTTTACATTTGACACACGATCGTTTACATTTGATCGTTTAAGTTAGGGTAGCCAAATCTCAACAACTTTTTTTAAAGATTATTTTGTATATGATCATTTAGATTTGGTACACGGTCGTTTATATCTGGAACACGATTGTTTAGATTTGACAATTTAACATCCTAACAATTTTTTTCACGATCTTTTATATTTGACACAATAGCTTAAAAAACTAAATAACAGTTTGAAAAAAATAGCATGATCTTGAACCAAATAACAGTTTGAAAAAAAATAGCTAGATTTTGAATCAAACAACAGTTTGAAAAAATATATAAAAATTACCGAAGAAAGAAAAGGATGATGGAAAGGAAAAGAAAAAAAATTACAGAAGAAGAGAAAAAGACGATGGAAAGGAAAAGAAAAATTTCAGAAAAAAAATATGAAAATGAAAGGCAAATGAAAATATTTTAAAAAACGAAAGTAAATTTTATTAAATTTTTTAATTTGTGACACAAATCGTAAATATTTTGTCTGTTAGATTCCTCTTTTTTTTTTTTTTTTTTTTTTAACTATTAGGCATTATCATATTAGAAAAAATCACATGACTATTTGCTATATTCTAAAAATTGGTATACGATCAAATTTTCCTTGTTTTCCTTGTTTATTTTTTTAAGGGCTTTCTACACTACTAGCTATTATAAAATTGTTATATTTGTGCACTTATCTGACTAAGTTATTTTAAATATATACCATGTTTATATCAAATATAATTAGAACAATTATAAATTTTAGATAAATTACGTAATATATACACCATATTATGATATATATTTCTCATATTTTTTCTTGTACATACAGATGTATATTTAATTGTTTTGCATATATACTTCCCATGTTATATAATATAATATTAACACATGATAAACTAGAGCATAAAATAAGATAGAAGGAGTTCTCAAATTATTTAAAATAAACTCATACATATCTGAAAAGGTAAACAAAATATAGAAATAAAATTGCACATATATTTGATATATAATTGGTATGTGGTGTAGTGGAACCGAAGTAAGTGAAGTTGATGTTTGAAATGGCAGTGGCGACATGGTGTCCAGCTCGAAGTTTAAACTGAAGTTGAAAATGATGGGATAAAAGCCCACAAAAGATTTTACATTTAAATCAAAAAATGAACAAAAAAATTTCATATTGCCCTTAAAGAGATTATGGATTCATTAAGGGAGATGTTTGGACAACCGACATACTCCCTAAGACACGAAGCAATTAAGTATATTTACACCAAGTGAATGAAAGAAGGGACCTCTGTTAGAGAACATGTCCTAGACATGATGATGCACTTTATTATCGCTGAAGTAAATGACGGTTTCATTAATGAGGCAAATTAGGTGAGTTTTATTTGACAATCTCTTTTGAAGAGTTTTGTACCATTTCAGACGAATGGTCTCTGGATAAGATAGAGTTCACTCTGATCACTCTTCTAAATGAGCTCTAATGATTCCAAAACCTTACCATGAGTAAAGGGAAGGAAGTGGAAGCAAATGTTGCTACCATAGAGAAAGAGTTAGTGGGAGGATCATCCTCTAAGACTAGAATTGGATATTCACAAATGAAAAAGAAGGGAAAGGGAGAGATTACCAAGAGCAGTAAGGGAAAGAAAGTTGCTAAAGATAAATGTTACTATTGCAACCAAAATGGGCCTTGGTTGAGAAATTGCCTAAAGTGCCTTGCTGAGATGAAGGTTGAGAAGAAAGCACGAGGTAAATATAATTTACTAGCTATTGAAATGTGTTTAGTAGAATATGATACTTCAACCTAAATACTAGATTCAAGAGTCACTAATTATATTTACATTTCATTTTGGAAAACTAGTTCTTGTAAAGCTTGCAGAAGATGATATCATCCTCAAAGTTTGGAACAGAAGAAGTTGTCTCGGCAAAAGCAGCGAGAAATCTGAAGTTGTTTTAATAGATATACCATACTTAAAGATTTTTTGTATGTTAGAGAAATTTAATATCTATTTTTTGTATTTCGAAACAAATGTATTGAATATATTTTGAAATTATTGAAGTCTTCATCTTTCTAGATAATATATTCAATTTTGTTTTGCTTATAAATAACTTATATACGTGAAGACCAACTAGAGCAAAATTTGTCTTTAATACTGAAATCTTTAGTATAAATGACAAAAAGGTTTCTTCTAATACATTTTTACAGCATCTTAGGCTTGGTCACTTAAATCTCAATAGGATTTTGGGGTTTAGTTAAGAGTGGACTTCTAAATCAGTTAAAAGATAACTCTCTACTTCCATGTGAATCTTGTCTTGAAGGAAAAATAACCAAGAGATCTTTTAGTGTAAAAGGTCTCAGAGCCAAAGTACTTTTAGAGTTCGTACATTCAGACCTTAGTGGACCAATGAATGTTAAAGCTCGAGGAGGGTACAAATATTTCATTAGTTTCACTGATAATTTTTAAGGTATGGTCATGTTTACCTAACACATCATAAGTCTGATTCTCTTGAATAGTTCAAAGAATATAAGGCTGAAGTTGAGAATGAATAAGGTAAAACAATAAAGATACTTCGATTAGATCGAGGTGGAGAGTAAATGGACTTGTGATTCCAAGACTATTTAATAGAACTTGGAATCCAGTTAGAACTCTCTGCACCTAGTATACCTCAGCAGAATGGTATATCATAAAGAAGAAACCGAATCTTGTTAAACATGGTTCGCTCTATGATGAGCTTTGCTCAATTGCCAGATTATTTTTGAGTACATGCTTTAGAGACAGATGTCTATATTTTGAATAATGTTCCCTTTAAAAGTGTTCCATAAATACCTTATGAGTTTTGGAAAGGGAGTAAAAGAAGTTTATGTCACTTTAGAATTTGGAGATGCCCGAGACATGTGTTGGTGCAAAATCCTAAGAAATTGAAACATCGTTCAAAATTAATCCTATTCGTAGGTTATCCAAAGGAATCAAGAGGTGGTTTATTTTACGATCCTCATGATAATAATGTATTTGTATCGACAAATGCCACATTCTTGGAGGAAGACCAAATCAAGAATCATCAATCGTGCAGTAAACTAGTATTAAATGAGTTTTCTAACAAAGCTACATACATGCCTAGTTCTTCAACTAAAGTAGTTGATAGAATCTGGTTAGTCACATCCTTCTCAAGAGTTGAAAGTGCCAGAAAGTAGTGGGAGGTTGTTCATCAGCCTGAACATTGCCTGGTTTTATTGAAAACCAAATCATCATACTTGATGATGGTTTAGAGGATCC
>JBBPDI010000012.1:38193-49987 GCA_037974545.1 Cucumis variabilis | reverse complement strand
TAGGTTTCATTCTCAATTCATTCATTGATTTGTTTTGAGTCTCGTTATTTCATAACCTTCGGACGGACCCTTATTTAAGGACTATCCATATTCAAAACCCTTGTTTTTGGTTCTACGTAGCTTAATTAGTCCTCTCCTTTCAGTCGAGACCTCCGCTAGGAGCAAAGAATTTGCGAAAAGTAGGTTCATCAAAATATTCAAGAAAAAAGAAAAGCAAGAAAGCCGGTTTCACGAGGCAAAGAAGAGAAATGTCCTCACCTCACAAAGAAAGATCAGAAGAAAGGTATTCCCTAATTAAACTACTCCGGACGAGGACTTCCATTGACTTTTGCATAGTCTTCAGTCTCAGTGAGAGTTTCAGAGGCTAGTAGACTACGGACGGGAGAAGGAGTGAAAGGGCTTTACTGATTCCCCACTACGCGGTTCAGGAGTGTAAGCAACCGCTTTCCCCACTCTTTTTTTCTTCTTTGAATGTAGAAGAAGAGGCAGTCCCAGGGTCCCGTCCAGCTGTTGAACCTTCAGTCTCAGTTGGTGGCGTCCAGTCGCTTTTAGTAAAGCTCTGATTATTACTATTGTATATGAACGAGTATCATCCCAAAATATGGAGAATGAAAGGATCAAAGAATTTGAGAAGAATTTGCGAAGGAAAAGGACATTCTCTTCCGCGTAACTCGTCCGGAAGGAAGGAGCATTGTCTGTCTCTCGACGTTGAGGAAGAGGGGTCGAGGTTTCGGTTAGAACCCCTTTTGGAATCTTTCTCTTTTGATCTTCCATGGAAAGGTTCTGGTAACTGAACTCGTATGCCTGCGCCAGCGAGATCTCTTGATCTTCAGGTTCGTATGAGTCACTGAACTCGGCAGCTAGCTAGGAGAGGATGAGGCGAAGGACTGGTATTTGTCCAAAACTCATATGTCTTGTCTTCTCCGTCCATCAAAGCGGGGCTCAAAATGGGGTTGATTCCATTTATCTGAAAATCAATAAATGATCAGACTCTACTCTATCGAGGTTCGAAGAGGCGAGACGGAGTGGGCTTTTCTTTGACTATGAAAATCTGATCATCGGGGCGGAGTGCAAGAAGTTCAAACTGATCCTTCTTTCCATAGGCTGAAACCTGACTGATTTCATTCTCCCATGGCCCAGGTCTTTTTTTACATTCTCCCATACCCATTTGACCGCCCCGTGGGAAAAAAGATGTAGGGTCAGAGGCGCAAAGAATTTGCGCGCACGAGGGCTCGACTGAAAGGAGAGAAGATCACAGCCTTTTTAGGGGAATTTGAAGCAGTGGATGTGGAAATGCGGAGCAAGTCACTACGCGCTTGCTTGTTCCGGTTTGAGTCACCTTATCTCTCTCGTAAGGCCGATTCAATCCTTTTTTTGAGAGAAATCGCCGAGGACTAATTAAGCTACGTAGAACCAAAAACAAAGGTCCAGGTGAGTCCTTCGCCTATTTTTGGGGACAGAGATCTATCTCATTTACGATCTCATTCATTCAAGAACCACGGATTATGATGCCCCGATCAATATTATTAGATCATTCTTTGAGCCTGCTGCGCATTATTTTCTTATCCTTTTTCTTCTTTTCAAAGACTTTGAATACGCCTATTATGGTCCCCACGTAGCGGTAAAGGATCAAGGGATTTTTCCGAGCTAGGCCCTGGTATCACATGCTCCAGGCTTATGCTTTCTAAGCTATTATGATTTTGATGTTATATGAACAAGTATAATGGAAGGGATGAAAGATCAGTCCCCACGAGGATGACGGGGAAGGAAGACCCCAATCACGAGGCACACAGTAGACAGGAAGAGGATGCCAAATAGACCGATCAGTCAAATGTGGCTCTTCCTCTTTTCTACAAGCTATTTTTCTATGGTCAAAAAACTCTTTAGCCGATTTCTCGGAATTGAATAGGCTGAGTCAGATCGGTCTGAATCTCTTTGCCCCTTCCCTTTCGATCAAGGGGATTCCCCAGTAGCCCTTAATTCAAAGCCAAGAATGATAGGCCAGAGGGATTCATTCGACTAATGATAGTGATCCAAAGGGAATTGAGAGTGATGAATGATTCCACACCCTTCCAATCAGTCAAATTCCTTCCCTGGTATTTTGAATGGAAAAGAATAATCAGCGGGAAGCCGGATTGACCGGACGGAGGCCTCGCCCGAATATAGGAGAAGGCCTTTATCGGCGTGCTGCTTGACCATATTCAGTATTCACACATGATTCCTAGGGTTGAGTCGAGGCTCGAAGAAAGAAAGGATACCAGACACCGAGTTGACGATGGAAGAGCTTAGGGGGATGTGTGGAACCGGTTGAGCGCTGAGAACGAGAAGTAGCACAATCAATCCTAATCTTTTTTTGTGGGTTCAAGTTTCGATCTCGATTTGCGGAGTAATGCTATTCATTCCATAAAGACTAAAGAGGCTAATTGTCAAATGCCCCCACTTTTGATTGTTTTTTTGGTGGTTCATTTCTTCCACTTTCACTTTCTTCTTCCTTCTCGTGATCGTTCACCGGTCCGTGGTAGTTTAATTCCTCTTACCTAACTCATTCCACTCTTTCTTCCCTAGATCTCTCCCCCCAACAAGGGATGAAAGCCTTTGTTCGAGATACGAAGAGAAAGGGATCTCATTCAATGCCCGCGTAGTGGGCTCAGACCCGGCTTCTTTATGTCCTGAATGAACATCGGGGGATAGGGATTGGATCTCAACGGTAAACTCGACCGGCCAACTAGGGTGCTTGAGTTAGGAGGTACAATAACAGAAAAGGGAATCCCTCGTCCCAGCCACTACGCCCCCGAACCTTTGAGGATGGTAGGGCATTGAATGAGATCTACAGGCCAAGGCCTAACCTTTCACTCTAAACATGGTTCAAGCGGGGGTAGAAACTCAGACATCTTTCGCCCAGTAAATGGAGTTATTGGTCAAGAGATTTCTTCCCCGTTCGAGATCTTATTAATAAAGACGGGTTAGCATCCCGCAATGGAATAGCTGCCGGACGTGCGAATCCGAGCTAGCAATCAGGCTTTTAGCCAAGTCATATGTCATGATTGCACCCCAATTACATGCTCTCTGAACTCCGATCCTTAAGTGGGACAGCGGACGAGACGGATATGAGAAAGTACTTAGAAACCTCTGATCTCTCTTTTCCGGTCTTGTGAATTACCCTAGCGAATCCGAACCGTTAAAGATTCATGGTCCTCAGTAGCTTAATTCCTCTCTTTACTCATTCACTAACCGAAGGAGCAAGAACTGAATTCATTGAATAGAGTTCGAGAGCCTTTCATCGACTTCAGACTCAAGACACATGCGACCTACTTCCGATCTTTCCATCTCCCTACCCGAGTACGGGATTCCCGGGTAAGAGATCAGACTTGATTCTGACTTATAGGAAAAACCCTCTCAGTGGTGAACCCTTCCGAAGAGGCGCTACCAAACTAGCCATCCCCTTACAGCGAACCCCGCGAAGGTCCCCAAACAAGAAAGAAAGAGGCTCAAAGAATTTGAGAAAAGGAAAGGCATTAACAAAGATAAGATGCCTTCTTTCTACCGAGTTCAAGGTTATTAGGCCTTTCATTTCAGGTCACGAGAAGAAAGCTCAAGCACTATCACTCTTTTGATATGGCGCTAACCCGGACCTTCAGTCAGTTCTTTCGTTCCAGAAAGTTGCTCGACCCCACAGAGCGGAAGACGAAGGTAGCTCGACGAGAAGAGCCTTGACTTTCTATCTTACTTGACTTGACCTTTTATGAAATACCCTCCAAGAAGATAGAAGATCAGTTGCACCGAGGATAGAATCTAATATGCTTGAATAGTCTGATGAGTTCGGAAAAGGGGGGAAGTAGTCCTTTCAGGAAAGCCCTTGTTCAAGCTAGGGAATGAGTTGGAAAGCTAGCTATCAGTTCGGGGAAGAGTCCCTCTGTCTATCCTGGCTAGGGAATTTCTAGTTTTTTCAGAGGAGCTCGACAAAGGAGAGGTTATCGCAGCGCCTACCACGCCTTTCGAAGAGTCACGTGGGTCACTATTCTTTTTCAGTTGAGGAAGCGAAGCACGGGATCGGAGCGCATATGCTTGATCGGTTAGAACGACTGTAATTGTACTCATACAACCAAGACCTATTTACGGACCACAAAAAGTTGCGTTCTGTATATGCCCAAAACCGCTCCGTGGGTTCTCCCTAACAAAAGGCTGATTTGACGTTCCGCGATGCAAACCAGGTCCAAAAAGGGCGGTTGGTTCGGAGGCTGCTAAGAGATGCGGTTGCAGGCGAGGGGGTTGCGGAGGTTTCGGAAGTAGCCCTTGTGCTTGAGGCAGTTGTTGCGCTTGAACAATTAAGCTACCACGGACCGGGGAAAATATCAAGCCCTTTCACTTGGTAGAAAGACGACTTTTTCCAAGGAAAAATAGGCCACCTCTTCTCGCATTCGCCCACGGATTCAACCCCGCAGTGCGAAACAAGGCCTTATTTCAGACTCAAACCACGGAATTCCTCCTGTCGTCCCGCCAAGGACCTTGTTTTCTTCCTCCACTTCGTAAGTCAACTCTTTCTCCCAGCTGCGCTTCCGGAACTGAGAACTACTCGACAGTCTGAACCTGCTTAACCTGCCGATGCCCCTTTGCTTGGGGTCGTGCCTCTTCCCTACGGTCTCACCTAACTCCTCTTCCCCGGAATCACGCCTCGCAAAATCACTCCTTTCATTATGCTTTCGACTTCTACGATCTTAGTGATGTCCTTTCATTTACTCACCTTGCAGAGCAGATATGAGCACCGGTCTAAGACCAGTGGAGCTTATCCTCAATTCATACCTTTTTCAGAGATTTCCTGGGATCGCTGACAGTAATCCTATCCTTTCCGGCAGTCGAATTCTTTTTTCCTGTATTTGAGTACTCCCCGAAGCTTGAAATATTAGTGGAATGAATGAGGACTGAGGCGGAGTAGGCGCGAAGCGAAACGACTGTTAAGGAGTGCATTATGAAATAACTCTCCAAATAGTAAGGAGAGGGGAGAAGCGAAACGACTGAATTAAAGAAGGAGTGCATTATTCAATAACTCTCCAAATAGTAAGGAGAGGGGAGAACTCGACTCCAAATGATAAGGGGCGGATCAAAGAATGATCGAAGAATTTGAAAGCGAAGTCCTTATCCCTTGATTAGGAGCCCTTTATTTTCAGAAATAACTCGACTAATTAAGCTACCACGGACCGGTGAGAAGAATGATCGAAGCGACTGAAAGTTAAGGAATTATCCCTTATTTATCCACTCAATCTTTTTTATCCATATTCACTCGCAAATTCTTTGCGCCTCAACGGGCGGCTCATCAGGCTGATCTTCACAACCGATGCCGATAGCTGGAGATCTCGCGCAACTGGGATTGGGATTTCTTTCTGCCCTTTTTGATAAGTTATAAGAATGAGTATGAATTCTACTTAATCAGTCGGTCCTCTTTGTTCGCGGGTCGAGCCGCTACGTGGGGGTAGAGTGATTTCATTAGCGAAAGGTAGAATCTGAACATGGGGTTTGAAAACGGTCGTCAAATAAGAGTTCTTCTGAAAGTTGGGAAGTCAATCAATCCAGTTTCAAGGCCGACGGCCTAAAGAGAGATACCCGATCTCACAACAACTGAAACTACTTAGACTGAGGATTCCTTTGAAGCTGAAACCTACTCGCAATATTCTTTGCACCTCTACCTATTGGTCTTTATATTCTAACCTCAAAACCAGCAGGCTGATCTTCTGCTTCCGCCGCTGATGAAAGATTCCCTTGAAGCCCAGACTAATGGATAGTTGGGTCTGGTTCTGCTTCCAGACGGATGCTTTTCTGAAAAGAATGGAGGATAAACTCAAACCTGTGAACCGCTCCGTGGGAGTTATAGGGGTGGCCATTTACTTGGAAACACATATCTCGCTTTATCCCATGAAATTGAGTCAAACGAAGATTGAAATCTTTCTACCCTTTAATTTAATAGAGTTCAAAGGCTTTGCTGCTGCCTCATAGCTCATCCTTCTTTTTCTATTCACACCGCGTAGAAGGACGGAGAAGAAAGCATCGATCCTGCTCCCGATTTGAGGCTCAAACCCCCCTCTAATGTCCATCTTACCGGGAAAAGAAGAAGTAGGATTATGAGTGGAAGGCAGCTCGAACGGACATTGAATCAGTCTACGTCTAGACAGTTAGTCTTGGAAGAAGAGTACACGAGACCAAAGGAAGAGAGGAAAAGCCACAGACCAGTCACCTCACAGAGGAGGAAGTAGGAACCCTACCTAGATCTGAATCTGACCTTTGAGAGACTCGACGATAGGCATCCCTTGCTCCTTCAGAAGTTGCTGTATCAGTCCTTGTTCCCGCTGAGTCAGTTGGGGCTCTCCTTTCAGTACTTCTTTCACAGACTCTTACGGCACGGGGACCTAGGCCCAGAATGAATTAGACCTGAAGCTAGAACCGACCTAAATCGTACCCAATCACATTTAGACGAATAAGGATGGGAGACTCGTGAAGAAAATACTCCCTTTATCCTCTTGCTCCGGTCTCACCTTTCGTAGGGGAGTTTGCCCCGAGCCAAATTGTATGGTATTGCACACCAGCCCTTTGACTGAATTGACAGATTTTTGAGTCTATTTCATCTCCTGAAACCCATGATGCAGGTTGAGAACACTTCTGGGATCAGAGGAAGGAGCACCACGGTAAGGAGTTAGCTTAGCCCCAGGGCGACGAGGTCCAGCCCTCTCATCAGAGGTGGGTTCTTTGGCTCTTGGTTGCATCTTCCCTCGATCTTCCTTAGATCGTCACTCTTCATTCTTTGACTGAATTTACAGATTAGTTAGTACCGCCTCATTTCTTGCTTTTCTCCTACGTAGTCTTCCTCTTTCTTAAGATATAATCAGATATCAGGAATAAGAAAGGAAATAATAAGATATAAGTAGTTGGCTTAGAAGAAGTTCTTTCTCTTTTTCTTCTTCTGGCTTCGCTTTCTTCTCTTCTTGCCCTTCCTCCTATGGCTTCGCTTTTATTCATTTGCTTTGGGTTTATCGGGAAAGCCAAAGACACCGTAGGCCAGGAAATCAATGAACAGGGGGTACAAGTCAGAGAAGAAGAAGACAGGACTCCACTAATTAAGCTACTGAGGACGGAGGTAAGGAAATCAATGAACAGGGGCCTACGGCAAGGTTAGAAGCCAAGCGACTTCAGAGGAGCGCAAATTCACGAGTCAAAAGGACGCATGCGAAGCGAAGCGACAACCTGCGGTAAGGAAGGAAGACTCCTACGGAGCGGCAGAACCTACTAAACCTACTTCAAAGAATCTCTTACAAACATTAGTATGATTCTTTACCTACGGTATCTTCTTCTTCTCTTCGTATCTCTTTCTTGAAGTTAGAGAATCTCAAGGAAGGAGGCCACCACAAAGAGTCATAAGTACTATTCTAAGAAGGAGACTGAGTCTGAAAGGTAAGAGGCAGCGCGCGCACTCAATTTAGCTTTACCCTTATTCATTCGAAGCAGCTAAACCTAGGTCGGAATCAAGGGAACATCCCGACCGAAGAAAGACTAGACAAAAGAAAGGAAAGGGGACCGGGACCCAGTTTCAGTCTGAGGCTGTGTAAAAGATCTTGCGCCATTATCATCATCATCATCACTCGGAACAGAAAGAAAAATCAGTCTCGACCCATAGATAGGCGAGAGGTTCGATTCGATCTGGTGGCGGAGATGGGGGAATAGGCCCCCAGCAGAGGTTGCTGAAGAAAAAGAAGTTGCAGTTCTTGGTTGAAGAAGCAGAATCCAAGTGACGGAGAGAGCTGGGAAGAAGTTGATCAAGATTCCCGTAAAAGTAGCTCATCTGTCTAAGTTGTGGATGCGGAATAGGAAAGAGGGAAGAACAAAGGGGTAAGAAGTTGAATCGGAATCGGAAGCGAAAGGTGCTCGACTGAGAGGAGAAGGTTATGAAAGAGAAAAGAGATAAAAAAGAATAGGATAGAAGGAAGGCAACTACGTTCTTTCAGTTGAGAGAAGAAGCGAGACCATAAGCCCACTACGCGGGATTTGAGGAAGGGGATTTGACGTCAAATAGAGGCTTTCAACCGTGAAGGCTAAAGGTCCAAGCCCGGTGAAGAAAGGAAGACCACTCGAGCGGGTTAGGAGGTGATTGAATAAGTCACTGTTGGGGAATCCAATGAGACAGGAATTATCTCTTTCTTCCCTTTCTCGTGAACTACTGCGCTAGACCTCGACCCAATGGTGACTTCCACAGAACAAGGCTTGTCAAAGAATCCGAAAGTGGTCCACGAATGCTATCTTTCATTCTTTTCTCTCAAATTCTTCGATCATTCTTTGACTTTATTCATTGATTCAGTCGAGACCTCTGGAACTCGTGGAATGAAAAGAAAGCCTAGGCTTTTATGGAAAGTCCTTCGTCCTTAGTTGCACTCCTGTTTGTTAAGGAGCAAAGAATTTGCGGGCCCCTCTCCTTCCTAACCTCAGTCGAGTTCAATGAGCCTTTCACCTCTCCTCTCCTTCTTAGTCGAGCTTCTTCGAACCGCCCCGTGGGAGTCGAGTTATTTTATAACCTTCGGACGGGTAAGAGTTTGAATGTCACGGGAGTCAATCCAAGAATCAGCCTGAGTTCCGGCCTTAATCAATTTCTCCCTAACTCATGGCGGAGGTGAGAACTTGTCCCATGGGCAAAACCTGACTGAAAGACATTTGACCTATGCCAAATGGCCCATTTTTCTTCTTTTTTTGCATCCACCCCTAAAGGCAGAAGTTTTGAGCCAGAAGTCCTCAAAGGAGAGGAATGAACAAGTCCTCCGGACGGGTCACTAAGAGAGTAAGTGAAGCGGTAGCAGTTGGACCCATCCATAAAATAAATAAGAGGAAGTAGACGGTGGAGGATGGACCCACCATCCAGAGGTCTTGTAGCTGAGGCGGTAGAATCTTGCTTTCTATCTCTATCATAGTAGGTTGATTTAGCAGAATTATCCCTTGCATAAGAGGAAGGCGGTTGAATGAATAAGAAGAGAGTTTCCGATCGACCAAGAGTGGAAGTCAATGAACAAGTCAATGAACGAGGCTGTCCCCACGGAATCGGAGAGAAAGCCCTGAAATCTTATTCTTTCAACAAAGGCTCGACTGAAAGGAGAGGAAAGCCTAGCCCTTTTTTATCTTTCTCAAGACTAGAACAAAGATTACTATGCGGGACTGAGTGCAGGTCTTAATAGGGAAGGGAGCCGTAATCTGTGGAATCCCCTATTTACTTACTAAGAGCCATCACATTCAAAGCACCTTGATTTGGACTCCTCCGAAGGATTTTTTGAACTAGTCTGATAAAAAGAGAAAATAGTCCAGCCCACTACGCCTACTATTTGGAAGAAAGAAAGGAGGAGGAGGGGTTGCCCCTTCTCGATATAGGGATCTCATAATCTATTCAAATAGAAAGAATCTATGAACCGCACATTCCTCTTCCGAAACCCTTCTCGATCTCTCTCATTCCGATATGGGTGCCCTTGACCCCTTCGCGAGTTAGATGGGTCGTCTTCTTCGCCTACTGGAAAAGGATATTTGACCCATGAAGGACATAACTAAGTCAAGCCTACATCCTCAGGGTCGTATTCTACGTCGGTGACGGTTCAGTTCTTATTCTATCAATTCAATACCTGTAAAGACCAAGACATCCTTTGACCTCTGATTCCGCTTCAACAAGGACTGGTGGGCGGACCTCCAAATGGGAATAGTGGAATCCACTAAAATCGATAAGATTGGGGTGCATAGATTCGACCATTCTTTGCATATTAAGCCTTTGCAAGAGATAGAGATGACGGAGCCGACCCCAACGGCTTCTGACTCGTGCCCGTCCTCGGCGGAGCAAAGCGCCCGCTGGTATCTTTCCTGAACTCTTCGTCGAGTCGTGCGAAAGAGATCCAAGAATGAGACTAAGCGATTTACTGCTTAGCATATGAAATGGGCCGGCCAAGGAGCCCACCGGCCACCCCTTCCACTCCCCGTACCTAATAGTGAAAATAGTTCTGCTAGGACACGCGTCCTACTCGATTTTACCTCCTAAGTCAAGACCCGGCCCGAAGTCTGCTCCTAATCATTGACTTCTTCATTGATCTCTTTTATTGAGGAAGTTGAGCGTAATCGAACCTCTCATGCTTTTTTATAGTCTAAGGTCTACGAAAGCAATACCAAATTGAGAATAAATAATACCAGAAGAAGAACGGCTGCGATGACTTCCCGTCTTCCAACCCTCTCACTCGGCAACTAGCCTCTTCCAACCCTCTTTCTCTCTTTTTTTTGGATCCGGCAAAATGCGGGAAATGGAAGATAGGATTCAGATTGGATGTCTGCTTTCCTTCCCTTTTAGTCCGAAGCACGTAATAGCCTTTGGTAGATATAGCCTTGAAAGAGATCATCAGTCCCAGTTTCGTTTAGCATTATCCGATTCAATCTTCTTTGAACCTTGAACCCGAGTAGAGTAGATTATCCTAATTCATAGTAGGCTTAGAAAGGGGGTGCAGGTGCGGAGGAAATTTCAAGCTAAGATCTCGGAACTATTCGAAGAGTGAGGTCATTCTTATCATATGCTGCCGATAGGTATTCATAGACCAAAGTGGATAGATCAGTTTCCGATTCAGAGTCAGTCTCGGTTGAATGAGCCCAGACAGGAAATTCCCAGCCCACCGGTATGAATATGCTTATACTTTACGAGCTTGAAGACTTAGTACTAGCTCTCTCACATCAAAGCAAGGTAAAATCTTTCCAGTCGGTAAGAACTTTGTTCATTGACTCGTCTTTTAGAATAGCCCTCTCGACCGCTACGTGGGTTAGACGGGGAGGCGGAAGCAGAGGACGAATACCGACATTCTCAAGGCTATCTATGGCCGTAAAGGACTGAGATCGGCCGGAATGATGATGGTATATTTCTCATGCAATCCATTCGTATTTCATCTTGCCTGAAGCAATACCGAAGCGAAGACGAAGGCAAGCTGGCCAGGCCATTGAATAAGGTAGGAAGTTGAGACCAGACAAATCTTCTAGCCGTCTGAATAGGAAGAAGTCCCGCTATTTAAGGCTATCGGATCAGATTCCGGTATTTCATTCAAGTTAGGAGGTGAGGGGTTCAGAGTCGATTCGAGTTTAGTGAAGGGCGAATTGTGAATATGCTCGGTTTTGCAGTCCATTTTACTCCTGAATTCTTATTCTAAGAAAAGACGGAATCGTAAACTGATCATGAAAGGATAAGTTCAGAATTACTAGATTCATTTCACATAAATTCAAACCAGAATGAAAGGATGAAAGATCTCATCCGAGAATTCATCGAATTGACTTTCCATTTCACCTTGTCGAAAACGAAAGTCTTCTCTCTCATGAAGGAATTCAGTATTGATTCTCCCCCACGGAGCGGTACCTCATAATAGGGGGCGTCCCTACTCACTTCAAGTTCACCATCGCTTGATACTAAGCATACCTTGACCGGGCGTCCGCCTATATAAAAGAAGGGCCACTCGGGGCCTCGCACCTTGGGCGTATAGTTTTCAAAAGAGATGAAGAAGAATAAGAAGACTTGGCCACTCATCATAAATCTAATAAAAGACGAATATAGATTATTTTTTATTATATTTTCTAATTGGGAATATTCTGAATTTCTTAGATTTCTTTCTTTCGCAATATTCTTTGCACCTGCGGAGCTACGCGTAGCGGACACAGCCGTCAACTACTTGATAGTTATCCTATCTTTCTCCGGAGCGGAATCAAGAATAGACCTCTCTTTATCCGGACCACTTTCTATAAGTTTTCACAAACTATGTGA
>JBBPDI010000011.1:147162-161229 GCA_037974545.1 Cucumis variabilis | reverse complement strand
TTTCCCTTATGAGTAGGCTTATTCGCCTTATCGGATTCTTCGTTATGAGGGAATTGAATCAGTCTTCTTTGAATTAAGAAAGACTGGATCAGGCAGGGCGGCTCAGAGGTCAAAGATTCATTCCCATCCAAGTTTCAATCGATAACTATTAGTTCGAACCGGGGAAGATTCCTATTCATAAGGACAGGAGAAAAGAAAGCATATTCACACATTATTCTAGAATGAGTCGGTGAGTCATTCTTAGGAAGGGATACTGACCGGAACTCAATTTTCTCAGAGAGACCAAAGATCCATCCTTCAGATAGAAGATTCTCCTTCAAAGACCTTGCACAAGATCTTCTGGGGGAACCTCTGTCCAAAGATCAGGGGATAGCAGGTTCCTCGGCCTCGTGGTCGACTTTCCTTTCCTCCCTCTTGGGAACTCTTCGTACCGCTCCGTGGGTAATTAAGGTAGTGAATCCACTGATCTATCTTACTTGTTCATCAATTCTACTATATAAAATAAGAGCTTTGCTTGGACAAAACTTCAGTTCTCTTAATCAATGAGACCCCTTATCAATGAGACGGGCGAAAGAGAAAGAGATGAAAGAGGTCGCGCGGCCTTCAGTTTTCTTTCCCCTTTCTCTTACTGGGACGGAAGGAACCTTCTCTTAGCGGCCTTACCACGCCTTGTTCATTGACTCCTCTCGTTCTACAACTCCGTCTCCGCTACTCTTTTGATATTGATAATCAGATTTTCAATCCCCACGGAGGGGTTAGATCTCGCCTCGTATTCGTTGGTTAGCATATTCGCACCGCAGAGTGGGAGTCTCGAGACTAATCACCTTTGGTGTGCTCGAAGCAGGCTTCTGACTATAATCTAAGCGGTTCCCCTTCTCTTTCCCTATTCTACTCTGGAAGCGCAAGGGTAAAGGTCTTGGGAATTATCTTCTTCGTCCTAAACTGAAAATATACTATTATCAGAGATCTTCCCTATCCGGACTTCAAGAGCACTTCTTCTTTCTCATGCGAAGTGGAAGTCTGCCTCAGGAAGTTATGAAAAGAACTCTGCGGCAACTGGGACTTCTGCCGAGTGCGTGGATCACTGAAAGAATCTTCTCATGAACCTCTTTTTGAACCAAAGAAAATCAAAGAATTTGCGAAGGACTCTCTCCACTAACAAGAAAAAAAGAGCGAATATCATTCATAAGAAAAGCAAGGCGGAGTAGGTTATAAAATAACTCGACTGAATCAATGAACAAGGGTTGCGAGGACTTCCTTATCCAATTAGAAGGAGCGAAGGAGCTCGGTTCAATTTCAGGTTCGAAGAAAGTCGACTGATAAGGAGAGGAGAGGAGCCCTTTCCCTTATATTTAGAAATAACTCGACTCCAAAATCAAAGGTGAGAAGAATTATCTCAGCTCAATAAAGACTTCCTTATTCTTCAAAAAAAAGGAGCCGTTCAAATTAAGAAATCCATATTAACATTAGGCTTCGCAAATTCTTTGCTCCTTTGTTTTTCCACTAAATAGGCTTTCCATTTTATCCACTAAATCAAAGAAAAGATTCATTTCATTTTGATGAGACTGATTTATGTCTTTCTTTGTCTCGCTTCTTCTCTCAACTTCGTAAACGTAGTTTCCGTCAATTGAATCGACCCTTGAAAGTTGAAAAACAGTCTTTATACAAAGTAAATAGAGAGAGGAAAGCCTAGGACCAGTAGTAAATTGAGAAAGAAGCCCTTTTGCCGACGAATTCATAGCTCATGCATGAAAGGAGCTTACCGAGCGAAGAACTGAACCTGCTTTTTCTTCCTCAGCATCAAGAAAAGCCTTAGCTTGTTCAACAAGCACAACTAAATAAAGAACTTATGAAACCTCCACAAGAACTGCAAGTTCAACCTCCACTGCCACTGGGACGAGGACGGATTGATTCCTATCCTGCTTCAACGGCAACTTAGACAGCAAGGGCTCCTAAGCCCTCACTTCTTCCCTTCCTCTCGCTTGCAACTTCCCTTGATTCTAGCTCCGATCGATCGCCTGAGAGGGATGACTCCTTTATTCTATAGATTGAATCGCGGGATAAGCATGTGTAATCTTTTCTTCTTATCTACTAAAACGTTCTTCGTGAAAAGAAGAAAGCCTAAGGAGTGCTCAAAATCAAGAGAGAAAGCCTACCATGAAAAAGGAGTGAAAACTACGATTTCGCGTATCAAAGTCAAGAAAGTGACTCTCAAGGGATGTGCAGCGGGCTAGGCCCTGGTATCATATGCTCCACTTTCCTGTATAGAACGATCCCGAGCGTCCAATACGTACGTCAAGAGGGTTCGATACGACTTCTTCTCTAGTAACATCATCCTCACTCAGCCTTTGTTCATTGAGGCGGGGAAGTAGTTCCAGAGTCATAGTCAGTTGGACTATTAGTTTGCGGACCACTAACCTGCTCGCCAAGAGAAAGGCGAAGGGATTCTTTTTTCGACCATAGAGAAGCTCGCCTTAGGGAGACCTTTTCTATGGGGGATCCCCTGACGGTACAGTTCGGCAAGGGCTCGCAACCTCTCCAAACTCCCTATCACAATAAAATAGAACAAGAAAATAGATAAATAAAATAGAACATAAATAAACTAGATCAAAGTACTCGTAACTAATTTTTTTGGAGTTTGATTGGGATTATTGGAGTTTGGATTATTTTTTGTTGGTTGTTTGCTTCCTCTCCCATACCATAAGTCGAACTTCTTCTGTCTTTCTCCTTTTTCCTACCCTGGAAAACATGCCTTTTCGCGGCTAGGGCCTAAGACACCCGAAGATATCAGTGAAATCGCAATATTCTTTGCCCCTCCTCCATCTGTGCGCTGTGGATATGAGTCCAAGGAAAGGTTAATATGGATAAACAAGGACTGAGGACCGTAGGAGGAGTATATAGGTTCTGATCTTGTCGATGAGCACGCACCTCTCGGTTGATGGTGGGAGAGACTGAGAACCTTTTATCTAGCTCCGATCGATGGCCTGACTCGTGATAGGCGGCCCCTTTATCTATCTAATGTCCCAATCAAAAATGGACGATTTCACGAAAAGATAAAGGCTAGAAGCGACCACCTACTAACTAAAAGTCAGAACCTACTAGAACCTACGGCAAGGAATAAGACGGAGTAGGAGGGGGAGGCAGAAGAACCTACTAAAACCACCTACTTTTTTCAAATCAAGTGAAAGCAGCCTAGTGGTTTGAAAAAGGAAGACTAAGGAAGAGAGGAAAGCCTAGGAAGAAAAGGAAGACAAGAGAATAATCCCACGGATGATGAAATGGAAGAAGACCGAACGGAAGAAAAAGAAGAGAAGATTCCGAACATATCCTTTTATGGAGTTCGGACTGCCCCTTGTTCATTGAGGTACTAGAAAGAGGAAAGCCTAGCTCCGTAGTCGTCTTATTCCTTATAGAACCTACTAAAAAAAGGAAGAAAGCCTATCTTCTTTCATTGCTTAACACAAGGCTTTAGATTTCTGAGTCTTGATCTCCTTTCGCGGCCATTGCTTTGGCTTAGAATAGGTTGAAGCTCTTCTTCTCTGATCTTTAAGTCTTTTCCGCTGACTCTGAACAAGGTCTCGCAGCGGAAACTCTGGTTCTTTGCTTTCACCCTTAATAAGCAAGGGAACTCGACAGTCATCACCTACTTAAAGTCAGCTAGAAAAGAAAGAGCTCCTTCAGAAAGCCTATGTTAAGGAGTCAGAACCTACTAAATAAAAGAAAAGGAAGAAGACAGAAACAATATAAGGATGCCTTGGAGGCAATAACCTACTAAACCTACTAAAAGGAAGATAGGCTTTCTTTTACCAGAGAACACCGCTACGTGGGAAAAGGAAGAAGAAGATCAACTTCAGGAAGAAGACGGAAAAGTAGGAAAGATCAAGCCTAGTTCCCGCTACGTGGGGCAATGAAGTCGCCTCCTCCTACGGAGCGTCCGAACGTCTTTCATTTCGAGACCTCAGTCCTTGTTGTTCATATGGAGAAATCAAAAGCTCCAGATGACTAATATATATTCCAGAAGCCTCAATCAAGTTCCGAACGTCTTTCATTCGTCATGAAATGGAATATGAACCTATTCAGTCGCTTCTCAAATTCTTTGAGCGTCTCATTGATAAGGACACTCAAAAAAAATAGGCTTTCCATTAATTCCACTAAACAGCGTGCCAAATCCCAATCTGCAACAGAGCGAGTAGCCTGGTCAACGAGTGCGAAGGGAGCTTTGGTTATACGAAAAAATCAGGTTTTTCCATCTAGTCGCCAAAAGGCAAGTTGAACGAAGGGCCTAGGGAAGTCGGGGCTGAGCAACGGAACTCTACTGGACCCCTATGATGGGATCGAACAAGCGCACCAATGGAAGTCGGACTGAGTCCGAGTCTAAAAAAGTGCTCGTCTTCCCCTGTCCTTGCGGATAGCGGGAGCAAGAGAAAGACTATGTACCAGAGCCCTAACCATCGGGACTGAGACAGAACTAATGTTGACCCGACCTTGATTGATTAGAAAGAGCTTAGCAAAGGCATCCACGAGAAAAGAGATCATTGTTTGGGCCTCATCTTCAGCTCCTCCATGGCTTCCTGGTAAAGTTCTGCTACGTGCCTATCCTCTCTGACAATGTCATCACATTGAATAGCGTACTTCAGAAACCTTTGATAGAAGAATATCAAGAAAAAAGGAAGTGAATATGGAAGAGGTTAATATGGATTTCAGACTCCTAATTAAGCTACGGAGGACGAGTCTCTGGAATATATATTAGCTCTTTTATCCACAGATGAATATGACCCTGAATGAAACTCAAATTCTTTGAGCCTTATAATTGCAATTTGAGAACGGAAGACTGAAAGTCTCATAAAGAAGAAAGCTCAAAAGGAGTGGGAAGGTTATGAAATAGCTCGACCTACAACCGAAAGAGGTTCAAAGAAAAGTGAATATGGATATAAACAAGTGATAAGCTAGTCCGGACGTTCATATGGAATTGACTGAGTTCCACTCCTAATAAGGGATCAAGTGCTTGTTGAAAGGCGTAGTGGATCACTGAAAGAATCTTCTCATGAACGTCCAATTACACCAAAGAAAAGAAAAGAATGATCGAAGCGACTGAAAGTTCAAAGTATCTAAGAAGAGAAAACGAGTCCTTCGCAAATTCTTTGCCCCTTGCCTAGGTTAATATGGATTTCTTTCGTTCCACTCCTATCCTAATAAGGATAATTCCTTATTCAATGAGCTGAGATAATTCTTTGATCCTTTTGTTTTGAGTCGCCCTTGTTCATTCAGGCTCCTTCACAGTCGCTTCGCTTCGCGCATCTGGACCTTTGTTTTTGGAGTCGCAAATTCTTTGCGCCTTTATCAATGAGTCTTTATTCATTGAGGCTCCTTCGTCGAACCTTTTCAGTCGCCCTTGTTCATTGACTCCTTCTTAGTCGACTTTCTTCGAACCGCCCCTTATCATTTGGAGTCGAGTTCTCCCCTCTCCTTACTATTTGGAGAGTTATTGAATAACCTACTCCGCCTCTGGACTTGTTTTAGTGGATCAAATGGAAATTCAATTTATGGAATTTCATGAGTCCTTCGGACTACTCGTCCTCCGTAGTTGAATCTGGCTCCGCTTTCTTCTGAAAGGGAAAGAGATCATGAAGATCGAATTCAGAGATCAAGATTCTCTCTTTCTTCTTTCCTTGTTCATTGATCTTTCTCTTAAGCCCACGTAGGGGTCAAGCTTCTTCTCTCCACTTCCTTTCCTTGCTTCTATCCTTGGAAGTCGCTTCTCTCTTTGAACCTCTCCTTTCGCAAATTCTTTGCTCCTAGGGGTTCGGACGAGGCTCAAAGAATGATCGAAGCGACTGAAAGTTCGCCTTTTATCATCTGGAGCTTGATTTTAGGACCCCTCGCAAATTCTTTGCGCCTTGTTCTCTCCTTTCAGTCGAGCCCTCAGTCCTCTGAAATCTACCATATTCATCTTCTTGGATTAGCTTTCCACTGATTATAGTAGACGAAGGACTCTCAAATTGAGCCTTTTTGGTTTGTGTTTTCTGGTTGAATTTCTTCTTCAGTCTTGTCTCGTTAGTGGTGTCTCGTTAGTTATGATCCGAAACGTACTATATTAGTTATGATCTTGTCTCTGAATTGATGAAATTAGTTGTCGGCTTTCAAGAAGACGGTTCTTAGATTGAGCGGTGCCTATCGGCCTTTATCTTATTGAAGGGGTATATAGCCTCAATCCCGATTCTCCTGTCCCTTGCGAAGGACCCATTCCAATACAAGAGCAGCTAAAGGAAGAATCAAAGAGCTAGAAAGTCAAGAAGGAAGCAGTACCGAGCTAGAAAGCGGGAAAGCTGAAAGGGAAATCCGCTTCCTAAATACGGAAACTCTCCTTGCCGGCCATTACGTCCTTCGGCCCCTTTAGGAAGAAGAAACTTTAGGAAGAAGAAAGGGGAATGAGATTCCCTTTAGGAAGAGAAGTCCGACCCCTAAATCAAGAATAAAGGCAAAGCCGATACCGAGCCAGTATTAGGACCAGGGGATGAAAGGCCCAGTCACTTCGGACAGGGCTCCTAAGCCGGCGATTACGTCCTTCGGAAAAGAAGGAGGTCCGGATTACGAGTCCGAACCCCTTATATAAAGGCTCCATAAAGAAATCAGGATTATTGGGATTTCATTCTCGTAAGTAATAAGCAGTGAAGATCTTGCTGCCCTTTTCGAGCTAGACCTCTATCGAACTAAACCTTACTCATTCTAATTACCGGGGGCGGTGCCGATGAAGAGTGGCAAGTCTATGAATTCCGGGTTCCGACGAAGAGGCACGCGTCAAAGAGAAGAGGTATATCCTTGCACGGCGACGCACAGCCTTTAGGCTTTTTCTCGGATAATTAGGTAGATGAGCTAGCCGTTCGCGTTCTGGGCCCGAGCAATAGCTCTGTTGGGAATGCTCCGAATCGTCTTCTCATTTATTTCATTATATATAGTAGAGAGAATTTGACTACCCGCCTTTGGAGCCATAAGTCCGTCAGTCAGAGTTCTTTTAATAAGGTTCAATCAAAGAAAGAAAGGAGTGTGACTTTGACGCCTACTACCTGATTATTTGATGACCTGTCCCAAAAAGACTGATTTGACCTATATACAGATTTTCCTCTCCCAAACCTTTCTCCCAAAACTATGAAGGTATTAACAACCTGCAAAAATCTTAGTTAGCTAAAAAAATCTGAGCTTCTAATTTCAAAGTTAGCTCAACTGAGCTAGCAAAGAGCTCGAAAATAGAGGAAGCTAACCATGCAGTCCAGTCACCTACGGAGATTGATTCTTATCTCTTTGTCTCAATCTGGAAGTCTAATGGATAGTCCTCTCAATATTCTTTGAGCCTTCGATCATTCTTTTTCAATCTTCTTTGAACCGCTCCGCTCCTCTTGAGTCCTTTTCTCCCCTTTTAGAAGGAGGACTATGAATAGCTATTACATTTAGAAAGGGTCCAGATGCTCCTTTATCACTACGGGATAGCTCTGACTTTGAAAAGACAAAGGAGGACTATTCAACCTATTACTTTGAGAAGCGAGGCTGAGGAAACTCTTCCTGTGTACCAGTATCGTTATCTCGCAAGAAAGGCATCAGGACGGAGAGTGACATCATCATATTGCTGTACTTAACGAAAGTGCTTCAAAGAATTCGGCGACTAACCTTATACGAGAAGCCTTTTCGGAAAAATCAAGCTCCAGATGAGTTGAGCTACGTCACCTTCCAAAAAGGCTGGGGGACTCTGTGTGGATATGTGTCCAAAAAGGACAAAAATCCCTATGTCTGGGGCAAGTTCCCGCTAAGTGAGATTTTGGCAGAGGCTAAAGCTGCCAAAAGCCACAGAAAGACAAAGACCGCTCCGGGGGAATTCTCGGAAAAAAAAAGGGCAGAACGCATATTCAAAAAATGAAAGGAATATGACAACTTTCTCGATTTAAGGGAGGACCCCGTAGAAGGAGTCTGAAATCGGACTATTTAGTCCTTCGAATATGAATTCATCCTCTTGACCACTAAAACCAAAAAATTCCGAACTATAAACTAGAATAGTGTGACAGGAGGACTCCCAGCGCATCAAGATGCGGGAGATATCCCCTATGGAGATTCTCGTAGACTATCTAGAAAGGAAAGGCCGGCCCCAAGAATACACTGACGAATTCTTGCAAGACAAGTATCTCCTGCTGGATTGGATAGCAAGCAACCTTCTCTTCGAGCGGCCAATAAAGACAAGGCTGCTCTTTCTCTACGGAAGATCAAATACGCAGAAAACCCTCCTTATCAGTCTTCTGAAAAAGATTGGCTTAAGGATCTACTCCGTCGGGAAAAGAAGGAATAAATAAGGGTCCGTCTCATTGATAAGGACATATGAAAAGCGGGTTAGTGGAATGAATGAGTCCTTCGGACGGGTCTTCGACGAGTTCATCGAAGAAAACGAATATGATGAACGCGAGCAGCCCTCCTCCGCGAGGGACCTTCTCCCTCTTCTTGATGGGCAGGAGTGCAGGCTAGATGCCAAATATGAAAAGACTTTGATCAAAACGGCTAACGTACCCAGAATTTTGATGGGAAAACTCTTGCCCAAAAGCTTTAGAAAGAAAGAAAGGGGTACAAGAATTATGCCTTTAGCATTCGACTCCCCCCACTGCGAAGACCTACAAGAGGACAGAATAGCCGCAACCATGTATGGTTGCATGTGCCGAAGGGCAGCCTATTATTCGTGGAGACAGGGCCTAGGCCCAATCCAAAACGAAACTATAACTCCCTCAAAGTTATAGAAAAACCTCTTTTTAGGAACCAGAAACGGAAATCCGTCCTTTTCATTGAGGGAACCGAAGAGAGCGACCTCTATTTATTACATAACGACGAAAATCCAAGAATAGATATACAGAGAATTCCTGCCTCCCGATTGAGGAAAATGGACATGAATGTGTTGCAGTTCGCATATATTCCCCTTGCAGAAAGGACTCCGCTGCATTCTAATGGAATTGCTTTCTCAGACGAATGGATCCCAGACAAATGGGACGAGGGAGACGTCGGGGCCCTTTGGCCTCTCTTTCTAAAAAGAAAAAACTGCTAGCAAAATCAGACTTTTTGACATGTATGGGTGGACCGTCACGAGGAGAAAGAAAACGAGGTGTGGGGCCCATGTCCAACCTGAAAGCTGAAGGAATCCTCTGAAAGGCTGGGCATCCAGATAGAAGGAGAGATTTTGATCGGCTGTCCGGAAGAGCACGGCGACCCGGCGGCGAATGATAAGACGATTCCCCGCACCGCACGGGGAAAGGGCAATATAGGCGAGCAAGCTTTTGCCCGGGAATGGCATCGGTAGAGGCTTTCCCGATTCTATTATCCGGGCAGAAGTTCTTTTAAGTAGACCTTGTTTCAGACCTTTGGGAAGTCCAGTGGAAAAAGTCAGGAAATTGAAAATGGGGCGGATTGGAATTCTTTCAAGAAAAGGGGATTTCCCGGGATTGTGAGAGATGTCTTTAGTAAGTGAAGAAATCCGCCAATTCTTAGCCTTGGGAAAGATCTTCACTGGAAGCTGCTCGGACTAAGCAAAGAAAGAGTGCCACAAATATGAGAATCTCCGCGCTTTCTTTTCATCTTTTTCAGTTCAAAGGATTTTCGGATCAGAATTGGTGGGACATCTGTACTCTTTCTTATCTATGTATTTTTGAATTTCATTCATTCACCTTTGGCAAGGCTCAAAGTAATAGGTTGAATAGTCCAGAGGACGTCCGAAGGAGTATATAGCGTAGGAGGAGTCTGATTCCACTAAAATCAATGACATCCATAAATAAATAGCGGAAAATCTCAATTCAAACTAGGCCTACCTTTCATTAATTGCTTAACACATGAATTCAGAGATCCGAAAGAGAAAGATCAGAAGAAGAAAGATAGAAAAAGCTAGAACTACCGATATGAGGAGTCCGCAGGATTCATCCGGAGGACCATCCATTAGTTGGCTATTTGTTCATCAAAGATTCTTCCTTCTTTGCTCCTTGCCTAATGAATTAATATGGATTTCGATCATTCTTTGATCCTTATCATTTGGAGTCGAGTTATTTCAAAAAATCAAGGGAAAGGGCCCTTGTTCATTGACTCCTTATCAGTCGACTTTCTTCGAACCTCCAAACAAAGTCTCGCTCCTCTCCTGTAAGTCGAGCCGCTTTCGCTCCTCTCCTGGGTGGGCCTTTCCCTCTTGTATCCTACCTATCAAACTGCAAAATAGCTGCTTCTAACTTATGATAATGGGTCAAGCTACTTCCTCGCTCCTATCTGGGACCTCTGACTCTGTCTTTGCCCTGTCTGACTCCCCTACGTGGATCTGACTCTTTTACTTCCCTTGAAGCCTAAGCAGAAAGGGGTAGAAAGAAGTCAATGAAAAGAAGAGTGAAAAGAGTAGTCATTTCATTCCTTCATGCTTCCTTTTCCTCGTTAATAGTTTCTTTGGTCTCTAAGTTCAAGATGACATCTTTCGATCAGTTAGTTGTAAGCGAAAGGTAGTTAATGAAAGATCAGATGAGGCATCCGACACAAGAACTCGAAGAGAAAGGGAACTCCCACACGCAGGGAACAAGCCTGAAAGTGGTCTCTTTATTTCTGCTTTCATGAATGAGAATTACCAGTAGTCACTTTGAACCCTATGACCCCAACCCGGAAACGAAACCTTCTCCTTTCGCACACGGTACTCTCAAAGCTCTCTATCTCAAGGACTCGGATTGGCGGGATCTCAAGAGTCTGTCGTTGTGGCGGCTGTTGAAGCGGAGGTTCTACCTGTTCCGGTTCTTCTCGTTGCAGGTTCAGTTCCTTATTAAAGGTAAGTGAAAGCACAGAATGAATTGGATGGCGACCTCCACCCTCAGATTGATCTTTGGATAACCTGTAGGGGAGTTTCTTCCTGACCCTAGATCGAGCCTAATAACAAGAGTTCTCTTGGCGGGGCGAGCTTACTCATTTCTCCGCCCACTCCTAGGTCAAATAATGCACAATGGACTAGGCCCTGGGCGAGAAGGAAGTTTGGTGTTCAAAATGGACTCGATTTACTACGTCTTTTCTCTTTCACATCACATTGCTTATTTCGTACTTTGGGTTGAAGGACTGAAGTGCAGGTTCTCGCTTGACACCGGGGAAAGACCAAGTCTTCTTTATTTCCTGTACTCCGTGAGACTACTTCTTTATCATAGTATGGATGCTAACAAAGAAAGATACTTCCGACCAGTCTCGCTAAGCGCCTAGCCGGCTACTATACTAGATTTTCTCATTCTCTTTATGATTCAAGAACCTGAAAAGCCACAAAGAAGAAGTTCAACCGTCTCAGCTACAACAAGGGATGGTCCGTCCTCCCTACGATATGCCCCAAAGAAAGAGCGAGATTTAGGTCTTGTTTCAGTCGCTTTTTAGTTATTCAATCGGTCCGGTCCGAAGGCAAAGATTATAAGGGGTCCAGATGCTCAATGCAAGATTCGTGCTTCTGCCGTAGGTTCGTAGGTAAGTTGCCGTAGGTTCCACTAAAAAGGCTTTTTTCTTCATTCTTTGACTCCCACTACGCGGTTGGAAAGGGAAGGGCTTACCCATTCAGTTGAGGCAGAAGGAGCAAGGGCACATCCATTATCATCCGTCCCAGACCGATCGGCATCAGTTTCAGCTCTTGTTTAAGAAGTGGCTGAGTTTCGATCAGCTTTTTCGCGAATAGCGTGATTTATTAATTTACTTGGATTTCAATCGCCTAGTTTCGACAGTGAAAGGTTAGGCTTTTAGCCTTGGGAATGGGAAAGAGATGAGGCTCATTCAAGAGCAGAACTAAACTCAGAAAGTTGTGAAAGAACGGAGTCAGCAGACTCAACGGCAAGATCTAATTCAAGGGATCTTTCTTCCACTAGGTCTATTCCTATTCTCTTACTTAAATGAGGAAGAAAACAAAAGAACCAACCAACAAAGAAAACTAGAACAAGAAAATAGAACATAAATAAAACAGAATATCAAAAAAAAACTCGTAGTTTATTTGAGTTTTTTGGAATTTGAGTTTGATTGTATTTGAGTTTTTTGGAGTTTGATTGTATAGTTTTGATTGTAGGATGTTTGGAGTGGATTGGAGAGGTTGCTAGAGACCGACGAGTGGATTTCTGCTGAGATAGTGTCGAGACTGAGGAAAAAGGCGCCTAGTTCAGCTCTTTTTTCGTAAAATAAAAGCGCCATTGGGCGGTGAACACTGAAGCAGCTTCTCGCCCGGTCCGTGGTAGTTTAATTAGACGAGAAAAGAAAGATCAAGCCTATGGCTCGCATCAAAATTCAATTCCTTCTTTATGCAATCCGACGGAGGTCAAAATGGTATGCTTTTGATCTTTTTGACCTAGGAATGAGCCTAATGAAACTAGTAAACCCTAGGGACTGATCGATGTTCTTGGGTAGGCTTTCTCTTTCTGGCTTCTTTTCTTGTATTTTTTCTACTATTATTAGGCGGAAAGCCTAAGCCTAGAAGGGAAGTTCTGATGCCACGGAAGAAAAGAAGGAGATTTGAACTAGAGTCTCAACCAGTAGTCTTTAGAACCTACTATTTGGAAGAAAGCCTATCTTCCTTCCCCTTGGCGGCCCATTAAGGAATTCTAAGTGGAAGCGATGCGGGATGGGAAAATGACTAAGCTTGGCGAGTCAGACTTCTATCTTATTTTACGTAATAGAGAGTTTGAGAACTGATTCTACTTTCTTAGCTAGTCGAAGATGGTTCACCTGGACTTGCAGCATCCTATTCATTATTGAATGAAGGAAGTTAAGCATTGATTATGAAGAGAAGGATTCCTAGCGCTTTCTATAAGAGTTTGAATAGATACCAATGTCTTTGACTTAAGAGATCGAACTCTCTGGATCTAAACTTTCGAGAACTAAAAGAAATTGGGGATTTGACCGGTCCTTTTGACTCATTCATTCCACAGGTTAATATGGATTTCTGAGTCCGACGGAATATACAAAGAATATTGACAATGAATTCATGGTCGTTTTGCTTGATTCTCTTCTTCGCTTTGTGGTCACTAAAGACTTTATTCATTCATTGATTCATTGCCCCAAACTCAGACAAATCCGTACCGCTACGTGGGGTTAGGAGCTGTATTCGATGTAATAGACCGAGTTTCAGAAATCGGAAATAGGTAATCAATGCCCACTACGCGGGTTAGTGGAATTCACAAGTCCGACTATCCTACTAGGGGGGGGAAAAGAGTACGCCCACCAGTATCGTAGGCAGGGAAGTCTTCCAGTCCCACAGTTTTTTATGCGGGAGTAGAAAGGGTTGCTTTCCCAGTGGATAGGAGAGTTGCAGCCCTTGTTCTTGTTCCTGCTGCAGTCCTTCTTTCCCTTCTTGCTTCAGTTGCGCTTGTTCGATCGGATCTAAAATCAAGGCCTTTTTTCTAATTTATTTGAGTTGGCGGAAGAAATTTCATTTTGATGCCTTCTCCAACCCAAGACCCCTTGTTCATTGAGGGACTCCCAGAAAGAGAAAGCCTATGGGATTCTCAGAAATCGGTTGAGGTAGCAGTCCCTCTTCCTATGGTCTCGCAACTTTCTCCCTCTTTCATTAAAGAGAGGTTCTTTCATGAGTTTATGAGGCAGGAGATAGGCCGACCCAGGAAAAGGAAATAGGAACCTATCACTGGTTGGGTCGGAAGCAGAATCAGTCTATCCCAGGCGGAGAAGGACTTTCATTCTTCATTGAGGCCGTTGTCTAAGAACTATTATCATTAGTATGATAAGAAGCTAGAGAAAGATTTCGGCGGAGGAAGACGATCTGTGGGGAGTACGATCGGAAGTTGGAAGGAAAGGGAGTTTTAGAAGTTGAGATCAGAAGCTCGCCCAAAGGCAGAGAAAGCGAAGCCAGAACAAGAAAGCAAGAAGAAAGAAAGAGAGAGCAAAGCGAAGCTAGAAGAAAGAGGAGCGCAGCAGCGAGATCTCTTGCTAGGGGAACTCTTTCTTAGTATTCGTTCTTTCGGAACCCCACCGCGTAGTGGATCACTGACAGAATCTTCTCATGAACGCCAAATTCAACCAAAGAAAAGAATGATCGAAGCGACTGAAAGT
>JBBPDI010000009.1:26452546-26472913 GCA_037974545.1 Cucumis variabilis | reverse complement strand
CTGATTTTCTCCAGTTCTTGAACGCTTCCCCAACTGCTTTCCATGCCGTCGGTAACTCCCACTTGATCTTCTTTGTTTCTTCGAGAACGCAAAGAATATTGTCTACCATTGTTTTTGGCCTGCTGAGACACGTCTTACACGCCTTCTAAACGTCCTGTTTTTTGTTTCTGTTATTGAAGAATAAGATCATACGGATTTGAAATTCCAGTTGTTTAGCTCTTTGTTTGCAGTGGTGTTGACTATGTTAAGGGGAAATTTTATTTAATTACTTCGTTGTAGTTTCACGATAATCTAGATCTTGAATTTTCATTTTTATACAAGATATAGTCATTCTTAACTTTGCTATATGATCTAGAGGAGGCAAAGAAGCGTTTGATAAGCGTTGGATATGAACAAGTATCTGAAAAAGCGGACTGGAAATTAGAAGCCGGGAAGAAGTACTTCTTTACCAGAAACCATTCAACCATTGTTGCTTTTGCGATCGGTAAAAAGTATGGCTATCAAGTTCCTGCTCTTAGTTTTGAGTCGGATGCCCTTTTGATTCTTGGAAATAATAAAAACAAATTTGAATTAGTATTTCTAACTACAACTGTAGAAATGGGGAGGGCTTCATCTTATTGGGTAGGTTGTTTACTAAACTTCATGCTTTTTTGTGGACATTATGGGGTGAGCATAATAAACATCTCTTTAGCAATTCCTTACTTGTTTTATGAATATTGATCTATCTATTGGATTTTGCTGGTGCAAAACAAAACACTCTTTTAAGTAGAGGAAAATTTTGCTCTATATCAATTCGCATTTGACTCTGTTTTTCATCTTTTTATTGCCGATTTTTAATAATGTGTCTTCTTTAGATATGTTGCTGGGAATGGATTTCATATTGTTGGTGCTCATACTGACAGCCCTTGTGTGAAACTGAAACCGGTGTCCAAGGTATCTAATCGTTTTCATTCTCTTTTAAAAAAGAATTATAGTACTCCCCACAGTAAATGACATTTAATAAGTTTTACCTACTATTGGATCTGAACCACCCTCCTACTTAGTTCAACTTAATCTTGTGCAGGTAACAAAAGGAGGATATCTGGAAGTTGGTGTTCAAACGTATGGCGGTGGGTTGTGGCACACATGGTTTGATCGTGACTTAACAATTGCAGGAAGGGTGATTATAAAGGAAGAAAAAAGTGGTTCATTGTCATATATTCATCGACTTGTACGAGTTGAGGATCCCATAATGAGAATTCCGACACTAGCAATTCACTTGGACAGGTTTTCCTACTAAATTGAGATTATCATCCATCTTGTGTCATTTACACATTTACTTGTTATAGTGTGAAACTAAATTCTGATTACTTGAGGTTGCTTTTCCTATAGTTTCTATCATTACAGTATCCATATGTTCTTTTTCTTGTGAAAAGGAGCACAGATGGGTTTAAGGTGAACACACAGAGTCATCTTCTCCCAGTTTTGGCAACAAGTATTAAGGTAATTTATTATTATTTTTTTTCTTAGACTATGGATGGCCTTTTATATAATTTTGGTATGAAAATTTTTGAATCAAATGTTCTGTCTGGCTTTTCATCTATAAGTTTATCTTGCTCACTAATAAATGTATGTTCACAGGGGGAATTGAACAAAGCTGTTACCAAGAATGATGGAGAGAAAACAGATCCTAAGTCAAGTCCCAATAGCTCAAAGCATCACACATTTCTATTACAGGTACACATAGGAAGCGGAGACTTCGATTTTCGGTTGAACAGTGAAGAGCAGTTTGGTTTATTAGGCTTCATTCATGTTGATTTTGGTGGACTAATTTGTAAACAATGATAAAAGCACCTGCTTCAGCAGAGAAGATTTACCTTTTTTTGTTTCTACATTTGCTCCATGTTTATTTTGATTTTGATTGTCTTGTCTCCTGTAGCTACTTGCTGATCAACTCAACTGTGAACCAGATGACATTTGTGATTTTGAATTGCAAGCTTGTGACACACAACCTAGTCTGGTTGGTGGTGCACAGAAAGAATTCATTTTCTCTGGAAGGCTTGATAATTTATGCATGTCATTTTGCTCTTTGAAGGTTTGTAATATGACAGAGGCTTTGTTAACGTACCTGGAAGGTCAAGTGCCTGCTTAAATCATCACTTGGCATATATTAGAATTATCTTTACAGATTTTCTGTTGGACATTATTAATTCCATACACTTTTGTTTCAATTGTCACAAATCAGGCGCTGATTGACAGTACATCTTCTGAAACTAGCCTTGAGCATGAGCCTGGTGTTAGAATGGTGGCCTTGTTCGACCATGAAGAAGTTGGATCTAATTCAGCCCAGGGGGCTGGTTCCCCAGTAATGCTTAATGCTTTATCACGAATTACAAGCTCCTTCAGCTCTGACTCTTCGGTATTGACTTCTCCTTTAATATTTTTCCAATTCTTTGATTCTTTGTTTGAAGATGATTGTAACAATACTGAGTACTGAGTACTGCACCATAGAATTAATTTCCATGTGTGTTGATATACTTTCACCACTTTATCCTTCCATCTTGAATTCTCAGTTAATTGATTAATGGTTGAAGAAGCAGCTGTTTTCTCATGAGTTGTAGAAGCAATAGGGAGTGATTCCATGATAATCATTTTGTCACTAGAAAGCTACCTTTATTTGTGGCTCTAGCTTGGCAAGTATGTGTTAGAACACTGATGTAGTGTTTCTATTTTATTGATATCTCAAACAGAAATTACAATATAGAAGACTAGTGATCCTCAAGAGATGAATCACAATATCCTCAGTTCACATTCAACAAACAGTTACCTCTCCTAATCAGAAAACTTAAGAACAAAGCAATACAAAAATCACAAAATGAACTTAGAACAAAAGAACCTGGCCCTTTGCTTCTCCTCTCTCTCAAGCAGTAATTCAGCCCTATTCCTTCACCAAAATCTTCATGCCTTTTCCCTCCCCAACTTCCTATTTATAACCAACTAACTACCAACAAATCTAATTACCTTTATACCCCTACCCTATATTAATCTAGGCATCTAACAGTGTGTTCAAAGCATGCTCATGCTCCCATTTTCCTTCAGCTCCATTTGCTTTTTCTGGTTTTCTTTTGTTTAATATTTACCAGAACGATGTAAAGGGGTTCTGAGGACTATTTCAATGAGAACGAGTTGTGTTATAACTAACTATTGGATTGCCATACATGTAATTGAAATATTATTTTGCATAGTGCATCAATTGAATTCCTGCTCTTAGTTTCTGTACAAAAGGTGGGGGGAATCTGTGCCAAATGACAATTTGTAACTTTTGGCGTTCTGATTGGATTAACCACTGCAAAATACGTGCAGAATCTAGCTAGATTAGAAAGATGCTTCTCTAACAAGAATTTGGCAATTACTTGTTTGCTCTTATATGATGATCGCTAATATGACTTCACTTGTGTTCACAACCAATCTGACTTGACTTGTGAACTTCTTTCATCGTTCTGGATCTTCAGCTGGTTGAGAAATCTATCCAGAGAAGTTTCCTTGTCTCGGCTGACATGGCACATGCATTACATCCTAATTATATGGTATGTCATCCCATTTAATTGTCCTTTTCAGTAGGTTATGCTGTTTATAGTGGTAATATATAATTTTCATCTCAGGATAAGCATGAAGAAAATCATCAGCCCAAGTTGCATGGAGGATTGGTTATCAAGAACAATGCAAATCAGCGATATGCAACCAATGCAGTCACATCGTTCATATTCAGGGAATTGGCTGTGAATCATAACCTTCCTGTTCAGGTCTGTTATAGATTTCCTGAGCAAAATCAGTCTTAAAGCTCTTTGGATTGACTTAAGAAAAAAAGTGTCTTTCAAAAAGCTCTTTTAGGACATAATTAGTAAAGTAGGAACCACGTTTGGGCACTTCAAGCAGAAAGAAAACTGGAAGCTTCTAGGAGTAACAGTTCTTATTTCTACCTTGTATATTCTGGACCTCTTCACAAATTTTTAAGAAGTTCCTTAGTATAACATTATACCTTTGCAGTAGGAAGTCATTCGCAATCTTGCATTTTGGTAGGAAAATAAGATCATAGTATGAAAATCTTTTGCTAATGACAATAACGGTCACTACAACTTGCAGGATTTTGTGGTCCGCAATGACATGAGTTGTGGTTCAACCATCGGCCCCATTCTTGCCAGTGGTGTAGGTCTACGAACAGTAGATGTTGGAGCACCACAGCTATCAATGCACAGTATTCGGGAAATGTGTGCTACAGATGATGTCAATCACTCCTATGAGCACTTTAAGGCCTATTATGAAGAGTTCTCTAGTCTTGACGAGAAGCTCGCGGTCGATATGTAGGACAGTATTCCTCTCCATCTTCAAATTCTTCAATAAACCAACAGGAGGGTACCTGCCACCTAGTTGTTGTTAGCACAAGTTACTCATGTATACCATTACTATGGTTATGTTTCTGAGTCACTGTTTTATTGTCATTAAATTGCAACATGAAACATCAATAACATAGTACGAGTTCGCCACAAATAGTTTTGAGCAAATGTTGTTTTCACATCCAACAATATTTGCTTTTGTTTATCAGGTTGTTATTACAGAATTTTGAAAATCCAAAAATGGAGATTTCTTTTAAACATGAGCTCTTATTAAAGAAGAATAAATGCAAGGAGGTTTCAGCATATATAGCTTTAAACTTTTCTTTTTAAAAAAATTTACAAACATATTAATAATTACAAAACTAACTTGTATTCTATTCTTACAAATGGTAATACACTATCTAATATCTCAATACAGCCAAATGCTCTTGCCAGTTCAGTGTCAACTTACGGGTTAATTTGACATGGGTGATACCAATTCTTTTAGATTGAAGAATAAATGAACTAGTCTCTTGCTACCGTTGATTTTGACAATTTTTTTTAGCCACCCACTAAATGACACAGATCCAATTTGAAATTGTGAAGAAATTTCATAAATATTTAATGTTCAAGCAAACAAATCTATTATATATATAAAAAAAACAATAATTAATGACTATTCTAAAGACACAAAAAAGTCATCAATAATGATATTCAAATATATTTTTCCTTCACTTATATTATTATTATCTGTTTAAAAGAAAATTCTTCCAAATCAATCATTAATTTCCATTGTCGGTTCCAATACTAAAAGAGAACTTAATAAAAACTGCCAAACTTTCCCACATCGAAAAGAATAACATATGCCACAAGATCGGAACTGCTATAAAATGCACTTCTGAGGCCCATGCCAAACCACGGAGCCGTGCGGTGAGCACAGAGCTAACTATTCTTTCGCCTTTTACTAAAGAATACCGTGTGCTCGCCGCTTATAGCGGCATACGCCTATTTTTGGAGGGGTTTCTCTTCGAAGAAGCTCCTACATGGTTAGTTCAAATTATTAATTTTTTCAGCTGACGTTTTAATTTGGTAGGTTACTCAAAATATCGAAACCGTTTCACATCTGACGTGTTAAGTACTATGGTTTTATCTTGGAGCTGACCTAAGTTTGCACTACCCTTAAAAATGAGATGTAATGAATGTTAATTTAGATAAACAAAAGTGCCATTGGAATTGTAATAACATTTGTCATTTGCGTGAGAATTTTACTTGATTGGGTGTAAAATTAAACTGGCCAAGTAGAAAGGGGCATGGATGCGGGTATAACCTTGAATGTAACTATGTGATATTTGCTCTTATGGACTTCACGTTCTTCTTTTGTAAGGATCTTTGATTCATTGATTATAAGTTTTGCAACACAGTTCTTCATGTTGTTCAATGTGGAAACAATTCAGAAGTATTTCCTTTTCTATAGTCATTTAGATTATGGTGCCCCATGGTCTTCCAGTATCTTCTTGATCACTAACTTCAAATATATCAGCACAACCAGTTGTGATATCTTAATGCTTCGTAAAATTTTCTAATCGTTTCCACCCTGTAGAAGTTGCTTATCCTGAAACAGATTCACATAGCTAATTAGTGGAATATTTAGTGTGTCATGGAGGCCATGTACAGCTCTGGAGGAATCCCTTAGACAAGCATACGATACAAAATCTCTTTAAATACGGTACAACCCTTTATTTCAATCTATCAATACCTTTTAAACTTCATCTTCAAAATCTCCTTATCAAACACCGCCATTTATGTTAATGAAGAACTACATTCATTCTCCTTGCACACAAAAAAGAAAAAACAGATGAAGGATAACAATATCTTTTCTCTGGGTTAGTACTTTTAATGTAATCGAATCTAGAAGATATATCTCAACTATGCTTGTAGAAGGGAACCAGCGGAGATGATCCAAAAATAATATGTAGGGACACTATTAACAAAAATAAAAATTAATTATAGTTGATGAGATTTGAACTCATGATCATGACATTTCTAAGGAGGCAGAGCCACTACACCAAAACATAATATAGTAAAATTATGCATTATTTAATATATATTGTAATTTAACACTTCAAAATTAATATTAAAATACAAAAACCGAAAATGTAAGGAGGGCACATGCCCTCCTGGCCTCTTAATAGATCCTCCACTGGTCTGAAGTTGTCCCACATCGGTAAGTTAATAAATGTCTAATGGACAAACAACAATAAAATGAGAACCATGAAATGGTAAAAGGCACGAAGCCGTGCGATGAGCACATAGCGAACTATTCTTTCGCCTTTTACTAAAGAATACCGTGTGCTCGCCACTCATAGCGGCATACGCCTGTTTTTGGAGGGTTCCTCATTGGGGAACTCCTATCAATTGAAGTTTTAATTTTTCTTTTTTGTTTATTTATTTATATTTTATTTGTATATTGACCAGGACTTCATTTTGTGATTAAATTATTTGTTCTGGCCATCTGTGTTTTTGGCTCTCGTGTGATGGTTTCCTTGACGGGAAAATTTCCCACTTTGTATAGAAATGGATCCCACCTTGTAACTAACCAAAATGTCTAACCTTCAAAGTTAAGTTATCAGTTTCATTTGTGCATTTTCTTAATTTATGGTGTTCGTTGTTTTCTAAATGAACACTATGTATTTGATGTTTATTTATTATTGTTACTATTATTATTCTCCCTTAGTTGGTTAAGGAAACAATTGATAATTGATAAAAGAATGTGATGTATGTAAGTAAAAATGGTCAATTAAATTTTGTCACGTAATTACAGCAAAATTGTGATGATTATAATTTGATTGGATTTTGGGTAGTCAAATTTTCTCATATCTAACCCAATGCAAGCCCATGATGAAAAAATTGGGTCAAGCAAGGGGGCCCGAGCCTATCAAGAAATGGACCCAAGCCTAAGCTCAAGCTCAATAAGCAAATGAGCCCAAACTCAAGCCTAACAAGCAAATGAGTCCAAGTCCAAGCCCAATAGACAAATGGGCCCATGTCTACTTAAAGCCCATGAAGTTTCATATATAAATAGAAACCTTTGCCACTCATTGAAGGGAATCTTTGGTTGAAGGAAGAACTGAAGCTCTGAAGAATTGAATATTTAAACTTCTATAAGCTCTCAAGACGTGCAAGTTCGTATCAACCTCGAGATCAACATCTTCTGAAAGATTGAATTTTCCTTGGATTCCAGAAGATCGGAATTTAGATCGACTTGCAACTACAACATTCTAAAGACCGAAGATCAAGAGATTCTAAATTTTTAATTTGTATTTGAGAGAAAGCATCAAATGAGTAAATACTAGAGATTGTATTCATAATATTCATCAATATATCAAAGTTTAATTCCATGAATTACATTTCTTCGAAATCTCGTGTGAATAGTTAGATTGGCAAATATTTTAGTTTTTATATTTTTGTTAAATTTGTAGATGAGTTATATTATTGTCATCAAAATCAACAGTCAACCAACGTTGATATATCAACTTTATAGTTAAAATTAAATAACATGAATGTGATTCTAAGAAGATTGATATTATGATCATATACATTTGAAAATGTTTTTTTAAAGGCAACTGATGTACTAAGATACCATTGTCAAATTTTAGTTGAATTTTGCTGAGTTAGTCTAATACACCACTGATAGATGCAATTTTTTTAAAGATGTTACTATATATTTAATCATTATTCTTAAAATTGCTACTCATTATAATTATTAAAAAATTTTTGAAAACAAAAGTAAACTAATTGAACAAAAGCAACTTGATATCAAAATGAAACAAAGCTAAAATCCAGCATAATACAATTGAAATCGTGGAATATTAGTTGTATAACAAATGATATACTTTGTGTATGATATTGATTGACTAATATATGTAATAGATTCAAAGGGGAGAATAATGAGCTAAAAAGACAATCAGTCAAAAGTGAAAAGGATTCTATGAGTCTGCATCAACAAAAATGATATTTTAAAAGATGTTTTACCATCCGCTCACACAATTAAGAATTTTAAAATATCATACAAGGTTCAAATATTGTTTCAAAAAGGTCAAAATGGGCTTAGCTCAAATTACAATTAACGCAACCTTCTTTCTTGGAAGCTAGAGGTTCAATCTTCTTTTTCCAAAATTGTGTTTATATATTTAATTCAAAACGAACACAAATGAAGGAATAACTGCAGCGACTAATTCAAAAGTGGTTTCAAAACAGACACATAAATTTCTCTACGGATTTATGTATGGGTTAAAAATACCAGCGGTCTACTTTCAACATACTTTACCTTCTCAAAAGATAGTTGCCGCGAAAAGTTAACACGGCTCATTTACATGTAAATGAGGCAGCTTCAAACTGTTAGATGCCTGAAGGTGATTCAGATACAGTTTCAGCAATAAGAGCTCATATTCCATCCTCAGATCTAAAAATTTCCTAAAACAGTTTCAGAAAAAATGAAGACTCCTCTGCTAAGATATTCATTCAAAGGAAAAGAAACTACAAAAAGATACAGAAACGATCACCATCTTCTTCAATTCCTCATTCTCCCTTTATCATAACATCACCCACAAATTCCCATACGAGCATGCATTTCAGCTTGCTTTATAGAGCAATATGTTCTGAAAACGCTTTATTCAACTGCAATAGCAGAAATAAACACAAAAAATCAGGTCAACAATTTATTAAGTTCACTGCACTTTTGCCCTTTGTAACTTATCTTGCACTTTACTACACTGTTGCAGCATTTGATGGGAAAAACCTCATAAGAAAACTTGAGGTTGAAAACAAGGAAGCATGTCTTATATGTGATGGTATAAGATAGTCTACGGTTGTGCTTAACTATTAAAAAACAATAATAAATTTTATTAGTAAGTTTTAAATTATGTGAAGTGTATCAAAAGCTTATAACTATACTGTAAATTATTTAGACTATTTAGACTGACCTCATGTTGGTGTCAAGCATACCCAACATGCAGTTCAATAATAAATAATATATAATATATAATTATGCAGTCAGTTTTTTCTTTTAATTCAGCCAACACAAATAGTTAAAGAATAATTAATCTATAACTCTATTTAGCCAACAAATATATATAGTTGTTTCTAGTTAATATATGCAGTTCAATAATAAATAATTTATAATTATGCAGCCAGTCACAACATAAACATCACACAATTACATGCAGTTAAAGAATAATTAATCTATAATAACATTTATGTTTTCACTTTAGGTTTGATTCCATTAGCGTTCTTCTTTGAGCTCTGATCAACGATATATGCTGCCATTACCGTATCTGAAGCTGATTTCTTCCATCTTCTAGGAATATCTTGAACGATTACGCTAGGACGGTTCTTTGACATCGAAGTTTCACTTCTCTCTTCCACCATTTCCGACATCATGGGGCAGCCTTAAGGGTTTCTTCTCCCTTGTTTCTTCAACTTAGCTTTTCGCATGTTAAACCGAATCCAGAGTTGGTTCGTAATACGCTCAATCTCTCATCGTAAGCTGGCCGGACAGTTTTAGGGTTTAATGAATGGTTAGTATCGAATCCTGATTTTCATCACACTGATGAAACTATATCGTAGTTTGTTGTTTGCTTTGGTCGCAGAAAACATTTCTATGCGGTCCATGAAGTCCTTGCGAATGGTTACCTAAATATTCTAAAAATATATATTTAACAAAAAAAAATATTTTTTAAAAATTATTGTTACAGAATATTTTTTTTCCTAAAAAACAATATTATATTTTTTCTTAAAAAACAAGGATTGTATATTTTTTTTTATTAAAAAAACTAAGATTCCTTTTCTTTTGAATCGTTTATTAAATATAATTACCAATATAATATTCTGCAAAAAAGTCCAAATCCTCATACGAAGAGGTTCTGACAAATTGTGAATATGGAAATAAGTAAAAGGAGAATGACTATTAATTGTGGCCAAGGGCTTCCACCGTTCATTGCTGAAACAATCTTCTCCAAACTCGTAATCTCTTATTTGTCCTCTTGCAGGTTGGTTTGTAAAATTTGGAATGATTTGGTTTTAGATTACGGTCTCCTCTACTCATTTACAATTTCTTAGGAATGCTTTCCTTCTCTCCACCTTTGATCAGGGGCTCAATTACAAATTATGCAATCCCAAAATGCACTGTATCAATCTTGATACCAGACAAGATGTTGATGTTGATTTGGAGTTGGAATTTATTAAATCAGCCTCATTGCAATGTGATGGTGATTGGACCTATATAATCATAATTGGACCTCCATGTAATGGTTTGATGTTTATTTCCAAATGTAGTGAATACACTTGGTGTCAAGGCATGTTCGATCCCATGACTAATGAGTTCTTATAGGTTTCGGAGCATGGTACTTTTGATGATTTTTATTTCTATGGATTTGGTTTTAGCCCTATTACAAAACAATACAAATTATTCAGAGTTTTCGACCCAGAATTTACATTTAGGAGTATTAGTACGGTTGACACCCACTATATAATGGAAGTTCTGACTTTTGGTAGAAGTGACAAGATCATTTAGATCTGATACCTGGAACATGATCATTTAGATTTAATACTCTCACATTACATTAATAGTGTCTAAGTGTGACTCCGTAAGGAAATTGAATATGAGAGAAAAATTAAGAATCTATTAAATAAGTCATATGAAACCATTATAGGTGATTTCTCATATGGAACCATCATAGTGATTAAAATTTATTTTGATCCTACCAAAATTAGGATATAAATTTTCTAATATCTAGTAGGCTAGTATCAAATTTGATATTTTCGTCACTTTTTAGCCTTATTTGCTTGGTAAACGATATTAATATTAATAATGATTCTAAAATATTTAAAATATTAATATTAATAATCATTCTAAAATATTTAAAATCTAAGTTTTTTTTAAAAAAATATTTTAAAACACATATAATAATTAAAAAAATAAAATTTACATTTTTTATAATTAAGAAAATTATAGCCAACATATTTAATAATTTAAAATAAAAAATTTACTTCACCCTTTTCTCTTTTCGTTTTTCTTTTTCCCCCTTCTTTTTTTTTTTATAAATAGTTTCAAAATCAGTCATATTTATTAAATAATTTCAAAACATTCACTATATTCAAAGCTTTGGTATTAATTCTTTAAGAAATGGAGCAAGTTCCTCAACATCCACAACAAGATCAACAAGAATTGGAGCAAGTTCCTCAACATCCTGATAGACCTCCTATCATGCATACTTATAGTAGGAAGGGAAAAGAGAAACAACATGTGTGAATAAATGACACGTGTGAGTATTAGAAGAAATATTTTGATAGTATAAATAAGAGAAAGAGTTTAGGCGGGAGAGTTGGTTAGAGTTTTATGAATTGTGAATTCAACTTTGTCATTCCTCGAGAGATAGAAAGACATTGGAAACTACCTACTGTAACCTAGGGCAATAGCCCCATTTGAATAATATCAATTTGTTCATTCTATCTCTACTTCGGATTCCATCATATTGGTATCAGAGTGATGAGATCTTCGGCTAGGTAGGAACAATGGTGCAGACGAGGATCAAAGAGAAGTTGGAACTATTCGAACAGGAAATTCACGGAATGAAGAAAGAAATTAGTAAACTACCAGCGATGGAGAGAACATTGACTGAATTATCGAAGAATATGGAGAGACAACATCAAATGATGCTGTAAATTATGGAATCGAAGGCGCAAGATAGATCGATACTGAGTGAGAAGTTAACCGAATTATCCGCATGGAATTTTCTGGCGAAAGGAGTGGAAGATAGTGAAGGATCGTCGAGTAGAGAAAAAGACGCAAAGAAGGAAGAGGAAAAAGCGAACGACGAAAGCAATAACGACTGAAACAAATTAAAAAGAGTGGAAATGCCGATTTTCAATAAAGATGACCCCGATTCTTGGTTATTTGACGCAGAGAGGTATTTCCAAATCCATAAACTCACTGAATCAGAAAAAATGACTGTTTTCACAATTAGTTTTGAAGGACCAGCGTTGAATTGTTATCGTTCACAAGAAGAATGAGAGAAATTTATGGATTGGGCTAATATGAAGGAAAGATTGTTGATCCATTTCGATCGGAGAGAGAAGGATCTTTATATGGGAGATTTTTACGAATACAACAGACGACAACCTTGGAAGAATACAGGAAAGTCGTAGAAGAAACGTTCATGGCTGGATTAAAGCCGTGGATTCCGACTGAAATGGATTTTTGTGAACCAAAAGAGCTGGCACAAATGATGAGGATCGCGTAAAGAGTGGAGAACAGAGAAGATATTCAGAGAGAATTGAATTTAACTGGATATTTCAGAGGAAATTCGATTCTCTCCGAATATTTCAAAGGAAGGGTAACTAATTCATATGGTAATCTTAAGTCGAATATGAATATGAAAACAGGAGAGAATAAGGAGAATATCAACTGGCCGATGAGAACGATAACCCTGCAAAGCTCATCTAATGGAGAAGTAAGGAAAGAAGGTTCGACAAAGAGATTAATTGATGCTGAATTTCAATCCAGGAAAGAAAAAGAGTTGTGTTTCTGTTGTAATGAGAAATACTCTCACGAACACAAGTGTAAGGCCAGAGAACAAGAAGAGCTGCGAATGTTTGTAGTGAAGCAAAAAGGAGAAGAATACGAAATTATGGAAGAAGAGAACAACGTACAGAAGGAGTTGAAGGTTATAGAAATCACTGAGACAAATCAGTCGGTAGTAGAACTGTCAATCAACTCAGTAGTCGACTTGACTAATCCTGGAACTATGAAGGTGAAGGGGTTGATACCAGGAAAGGAAATTATTGTGTTGATACAAGGAAAGGAAATTATTGTGTTGGTAGATTGTGGAGCAACACATAATTTCATATCAGAAAAGTTAGTAAAAGAACTGCAGTTGACCAAAAGACACCTCAAATTATGGTGTTATATTGGGGTCAGTGACAACTATAAAAAGGAAGGAAATTTGTGAGGTTGTGGAATTGATGCTGGGAAGTTGGAAAGTTAATGATGAGTTTCTACCATTAGAATTGGGAGGAGTGGATGCTATACTCGAAATGCAGTGGCTATACTCTTTGGAAATCACATAAGTGGATTGGAAAAACTTAGTACTGACATTTATGCATCAGGGGAAGAAAATTATTATAAAAGGTGACCCAAGTCTAACCAAAGCTAGGGTGAGTTTAAAGAACTTGATGAAGAGTTGGGGAGAGGAAGATCAGGGTTATTGGGTAGAATGCAGAGCTCTGGAAAGAAGGAAAATGATGGAGGAGAATGATGCCTTTGATGAGGAATTGACTATCGAAGAGTCAGTGGCAGTGGTGTTAAAGAGTTTTGAGGATGTGTTTGAATGGCCTGAAACTTTACCACCAAACAGAATGATAGAACATCATATTCATCTTAAGAAAGGAGTAGATCCAGTGAATGCGATACCTTATAGATATGCATATCAACAGAAAGCTGAGATGGAAAGATTAGTTGAGGAAATGTTAACATCCGGGATAATAAGGCCAAGCACAAGCCCCTATTCAAGTCCAGTGTTGTTAGTAAGAACGAAGGATGGTAGCTGGAGATTTTGTGTAGACTACAAAGCCCTGAATAATGTGACAATACTTGACAAACTTCTTATACCAGTTATAGAGGAACTCTTTATTGAATTGAATGGAGCTGTGATGTTCTCCAAAATTGACTTGAAGTCAGGATATCATCAGATCAGGATATGTGTAGAGGATGTGGAGAAAATTGCATTTCGAACTCATGAAGGCCATTACGAATTCTTGCTAATGCCTTTCGGGTTGATTAATGCACCCTCTACTTTTCAATCCTTGATGAATACTGTGTTTAAACCTTATTTGAGAAAATTCGTGCTAGTATTCTTTGATGATATATTAATATACAGTAGAGATTTAAAAGCTAATTTGGCCCATTTGGAAGTAGTATTAGAAGTGTTGAGGAAGAGTGAGTTATATGCTAACAAAAAAAAGTGTAGCTTTGCTCAGTGGAGGGTGGATTATCTGGGACATATTATATCAGGAGAAGGAGTAGAAGTGGACCCGGATAAAATAAGAGCAATTAAGGAATGGCCAATTCCATCCAACATAAGAGAGGTTTGAGGATTTTTGGGGCTGACTGGGTATTATAGGAAGTTTGTGCAACATTATGGTACTATTGCAACCCCTTTGACACAATTGTTGAAGATAGGAGGTTTCAAGTGGAGTGGGAAAGCTCAAGAAGCTTTCATTCGATTGCAAGAGGCAATGATGTCTCTTACGGTATTAGCTTTGTCGGATTTCAGTATACCATTATTTGAGATAGAAATTGATGCTTCAGGTTATGCTTTGGGAGCAGTACTTGTGCAACATAAGAGACCAATTGCTTATTATAGTCACACTTTAGCAATGAAAGACAGATCAAAACCAGTATATGAGAGAGAGTTGATGGCAGTTGTCATGGCAGTACAGAGGTGGCGACCTTATTTGTTGGGTAGAAAATTTGTGGTAAAAACTGACCAGCGTTCACTGAAGTTTTTGTTAGAGCAGCGTGTTATACAATCTCAGTATCAAAAATAGATTTCCAAATTACTTGGTTATTCGTTTGAAGTAATGTATAAGCCAGGATTGGAAAATAAAGTTGTTGATGCTCTTTTTAGAATAACAACCAAGGTTGAGTTAAAACACTTGGCAGTTCCAAATTTAATAGATGTGGAAATGGTAAAGAAAGAGGTGTCTGATGATGAGAAACTATAGAAAATAAAAATTGAACTGGAAGAGAAGGAAGATAATAAGTTCAGCAAGTACTCGATGAAACATGGGATATTGTTGTAAAAAGATAGAATGGTATTATCTAAGACTTCTAAATTGATCCCTACCATACTGCATACTTATCATAATTCGGTCTTCGGTGGACATTCAGGTTTCTTACGCACATATAAACGATTGGCTAAAGAGTTGTTTTGGGAGGATATGAAACAAGATGTTAAGAATTATTGTGAGGAATGTATGGTTTGCCAATGTAATAAAACATTAGCATTATCTCCTGCAGGGTTGTTAACGCCTTTAGAAATTCCAGAGCGAGTATGGGAAGACATTTCAATGGATTTTATCGAAGGACTTCCAAAGGCAAATGGTTTTGAAGTCATTTTCGTAGTGGTGGACAGACTTAGCAAGTATGGGCATTTCTTGCCAATGAAACATCCGTACACAGTGAAGACTGTTTCTGACTTGTTTGTCAAAGAGGTTGTACGACTGCATGGATGTCCTAAATCCATAGTTTCTGACAGGGACAAGGTATTTCTAAGTCATTTTTTGAGAGAGTTATTTCGACTTGCAGGCATAAGATTAAATCGAAGCACTGCTTATCATCCTCAATCTGATGGCCAAACAGAAGTGGTTAATCGAGGAATTGAAAGTTTTCTGCGTTGTTTTTGTGGGGAGAAACCAAAGGAGTGGGTGAGATGGATACCGTGGGCAGAGTATTAGTATAATACAACATTTCATAGGTCGCTTGGAGCAACACCGTTTTAGGCAGTCTATGGAAGATCACCCCAACCGTTGGTATATTATGGAGATAGAGAAACACCTAATTCCACATTAGATGAGCAGTTAAAAGAGAGAGATATTGTATTGAGGGTTTTGAAGGAACATTTGAGAGTAGCGCAAGATAAGATGAAAAAATATGCAAATTTGCAGCGACGAGAAGTGCAATATCAAGTGGGTGATCTTGTTTTACTGAAAATAAGACCATACAAACAAGTTTCTTTGGAAAAAAAAGAGAAATGAGAAACTATCCCCAAAGTTTTTTGGGCCATATAAAGTGATTGCAAAGGTGGGGCCAGTAGCATATAGACTTGAATTGCCTAAGAACACAACAATACACCCAGTCTTTCATGTTTCTCAACTGAAGAAGGTATTGGGAACACATGGGGAGAACAACTTAGACTTGCCTTATTTGACAGAAAATTATGAATGGAAGGTTGTACCGAAAGAAACCTATGGTTATATGAAGAACAAGGCAGGTGGATGGGATGTATTAGTAAGTTGTAAGGGTAGGGTTTTTCGCGCCATGAAGCTACGTGGGAAGCCTATGAAGATATGCTGCAACGATTTCTAGATTTTCACCTTGAGGACAAGGTGAATTTGGAGAAGGAGTGTAATGATAGACCTCCTATCATACATACTTATAGTAGGAAGGGAAAAGAGAAACAGCGTGTGTGAATAAATGACACGTGTGCGTATTAGAAGAAATATTTTGATAGTATAAATAAGAGAGAGAGTTTAGGCGGGAGAGTTGGTGAGAGTTTTCTGAATTGTGAATTCATCTTTGTCATTCCTTGAGAGATAGGAAGACATTGGAAACTACCTACTGTAACCTAGGGCAATAGCCCCATTTGAATAATATCAATTTGTTCATTCTATCTCTACTTCGGATTCCATCACATCCACAACAAAATCAGCAAGAATTAGAGCAAGTTCCTCAACATCCACAACAAGAAGATAGGTGTTATTACAAATGCACTCAAACTTCATGTAAATCCCCACTATGTGGGTGCAAGAAACGAGGGTTATCCTGCTGGGAAAGATGTTATTGCAATGGGATTCAAGACCAGTGCCACAACCCTTTTACTGACGTGTAGTGGAATATATAGTCATTGTTTTCCATTTTCAAGTCAGAGTCTTTTGTCAACAAATCTACTTTCTTTGCTTAAATTGTATTACAATTGTTAGTAGATATAGAGAGTATATAGAATTTTGGTTCATGATATGTCATCTGATTAAATTTTTAAAGATAGAAAAAACATATATCAGTGGATGCCAAACTTAGTTCAAATCAACATCCAACTTTTGTAAAATGTAGCTAGCAAGAGAAAAAAAATTGATCCTCAAGTTAATAACGAATGGAAGAGTGTCTTTATGTACATTTGACAAATAAATTATCATAGTACTCCTTTGGGGATTGCAACACCGCTATCTAGCTACTGCCCTTGTCATAAGAGTCAAGTCGCTCTTCAACTTGCTCATGAAGTTTCTCTCCAAAGGTTGTGGTGCTGCTCTCTGAATGACAACACAAAATTATAAATCAGAACACGAAGCTAGTGGCTAGTGGTAGCTATAACTTATTGCATAAAGAGTTGATTGTATTGTACAGAAAACTACACAAGTATGTCAATGACTACCTGCAAAGCAATCGATATGTGTTACAATAGAGCATTTGTTTGCAAGAAAACGTGCCATTCGGCCTTTGTTCTCTCTAAATAATAGGGAGAAAGAAAAGGACATAGGAAAAATGTTCGTTTTTTTCATTTATTGGTATTTCATTACTTTTTTCTTAAATCCCAACCCTTAACCTTTATTTTTATTTTTCTAAAATATAGAGTAAAAGAACGAGGATAGAGAATTTTTTTTTATTATTATCATTATCATTACTATATTATCATTATTATTGTTTAATTTCTTGTCGTCGCTCCTCTTTATTTTATTTTCTTTTTTCTTCTTTTCTTTCGTTATTTACTATTCCTTCATTTTTTTAATTTTTTCCCTTTTTTTATCTTCTTTTATTATATATATATATATATATATTACTTAATTCATATTACTATCATAATAGTAATTATTATATGTACTTAAATATATAACTCTTTGTACTTAAAATTTTTCAATGTTTTAAAATTATTCCAATTTAAAATTCTCTATGTTTTGAAATAAAAATTCTTTTTAACCATTTATCAAATTTGTCTATAATGTTATAAATTTTTTATGCTTTTCAAAACCTTCAAAATTTTATCTATGATTTCATAAGGTTTCCTAAATCAATCTTTTCTAATAACTTAACCATTTTCTTTAAATAAAATCCTGCGATAGAATTTAGGAAATTTGAGAGTCCGATTTTCTAGAATTCTTGAGATGAGGGATCAATATCTTTGGAAGTCCGAGATTTGATCCCAAGAAAAAATAAATTTAATCAATATTTTAAAATAAATATTTATTTGAAAACTAACCTATGATAGATTTTGAGAAATTGTAATAATTTCTCATTTTCGTAAGGTGAGAAATTTTTCTCAATATATAGTCTAATTAATGAAATATTATTCCACTTATTTTATGAGATCATTATTTCAAATATTGGACCAATGAGGAGTAAAATAAAACATTAGTTGTAAAATAAATTAAAAAATTATTTTCAATTCAAGATTTGAAATTTGGTCATCGTTTTTCTAAATGGGTGTTGTGAGGTACTAATACCTTCTTCATACACAAATGACTCCTGAACTCAACTCTATTTTTTGCAGATCATTTTTTAAAAAATTGTTTACTTTGTTTCGGTATCCAATCACACCGTAAAAAAGGTTGGTGACAACTCCTATTTTCTTTTAAAACTAACTCTTTTGAGGACGTCGACCGCTCTGTGTCGTCTCGGGCACGTGGCAACAACATGGACTTATGACACCATTGTTAAGATTGGGAAAGCTCGTGGAGGCTTCATCTCAGTCGCAAAAGAAACGATAGACATGGTGGTTGATCTGTTGGAAACTTAAATAAAAGTCTGTTACAACTAATGTGACTTTATTCAAGCTTTTATCAAAATTAAAGACTATTAAGGTTACTCCTTTGTAGTTCAAACTTTCTCCATGTTTTATGGAAAAGGGTTGATAGAAAGAGAAGTAAAAACTCATAAGTTCTTTCAAAAGGCACACAGCAGCAGAATTTGATGAATTCAATCCTCAGCGTGAACAATTACAGTTCTACGGAAACCTGGCAATCCCAACAAAAAAATTTGAATTAAAAAAAAGAAAATTTAATGCAGATTTGCCAATCAATGAAAATCACACGGAGGCTAAGGTTTTAAATGAGAAAAATCTTTCCAAAGCAACTACAACCAATCAAAAACTGAAATGGATAGAGAAAGGAAAGATGTGAGTTGCTGCAGCCATGTGTGACTGACATGGATGGGAGACATATTGGCTGAGTTTGTGGACTGTAAACATGATGTCTGGCCGACTGAGGTATAGTAACCTACCGATGAGTCTTCGATATGAGGAGGGATCAGTTAACTCCTTGCTGTCATTTGCTTTCAGTTTAGTATTCGGATCCATTGGTAAAGAAGTTGGTTTAGATGCTAGGAGTCCTGTGTCTTTTAGAAGTTGAAGGACGTAATTTCTTTGGGATATGACGATCCCTTTTGTGGAACGAGCTAGCTCTAAGCCAAGGAAATACTTCAATGTACCAAGGTCCTTTAACCTGAAAGTAGAATTTAAATGCGCCTTTAGTGTGGTTATGATCTCTGTAGAGGCTCCAGTAATGATGATGTCATCAACGTATACTAACAGGGCAGTAAAAGTGGAATCTTTTCCTCTTATGAACAGAGAGTAATTCGATTTGGATTGTTTGAAGCCGAGTGTCGTTAGAGCTTGGGAAATTTTATTAAACCATTGTCTAGAGGCTTGTTTAAGTCCATAGATGGATTTGTGTAATTTACAAACTAGTTGCTCCCCCTTTCTAGCAACTGTTTCGTGTTTGTAACCGAGAGGAAGGTCCATGTACACAGTTTCAGCTAGATCCCCATGTAGAAAGGCATTATTTACATCCAATTGTATGAGAGGCCAATTCATTGATACTGCAAGATTGAGCAAAACTTTTACAGTCACCAGTTTTGCTACCGGAGAGAATGTCTCAATGTAGTCCAAGCCTTCTTGTTGAGTGTATCCTTTTGCTACCAACCGAGCTTTGTATCTTTCTATGGTCCCATATGATCTATGTTTGATCTTGTAGACCCATTTGCATCCTATTGAATGACAATTATTTGGTAGAGGAACAACAGTCCATGTTTTATTGATTTCCATAGCTGAAAGTTCAGTTTTCATAGCTTGGCGCCAATGTGCATATGGGACTGCTTGGTGATAGAACTGAGGTTCATGGGATGAGGAGATGTTTAAGGCAAGGTTTTTGTATGGTAGGGAAAGTTTGTCATAGGTAAGGACTTTTT
>JBBPDI010000009.1:26385245-26402996 GCA_037974545.1 Cucumis variabilis | reverse complement strand
AATAGTCCAAACTTCTAACAACATCCCAAACTTTCCATCTATGTCTAAATATAAACAAAATATATGTGCAGCCCAAAAGTGTACCATATCAACAAAATATACATGTCTAAGCCACAATATGAACCTTTTCTTATTGAAAAATTCTTGCTTCTTTCTCAAACAATTGAGCCCTTGCATTTGTGGTTTCCAACCTCTCCTTTAGCTCTTTTATTCCATGCCTCAAAGAAGATACTTCTACATCATAACTCCTAATTTTTTACTCGACGACCTGTAGAAGAAACATTTATTTTATAAGAATGATATTCTTTTTATTATTGAGATAGAAAGTGATATCTAAAAATATATAGAACCTAGCCAAAAATTGAAACAGGTAGAGGATGCCCAAATTAAACATTAAAAGAAAAACAAGCAAAAGAAACATCCAAAGCAACAAGGAATAATACCCGAAAATAAAGTCTCCTCCAATTGTTGCAAAGTTCGCTAATGCTACTCAATGTGGGATCTTTTCCTTGGTGGTGTAAGGATAATACTCCTTCCCATTATCAATCCTGTAAAAGCAAAGTTACAACAAGTATAGGAGGAAATAAACGCGATTAAGCAAATGCATTAGCAAGCAATTAGAAACTATTTTCTAAAACTCCCTTGTTTTATGAATGTTCTTAAAAAATTATTTTTCATGGACAAAACATTTAACTCTTTAAAACTCACATTTCAATCAGAAACTATTTTCCATTAATATATGTCGTAAATGAAGAAATGAGTAAATTTGCAAACCTTTGCAACTAGAAAGTCTAGTAAAATCTCATTGCCTCCAAACAACTTACGTCCTATAGCAATGTTTTCCCTATCTCTCATAGTGATCCATGTCTGATGCCAATATAAGAAACATATATTAAATAAGGAGTGGGTAATTAATTAGTATTTATCAAGTTAATTTGGGATAACCTTGAGCTCTATCCTTTTCCAAGCTAGCTTAACCTAGAGTCATTGTTCCTTTTTCATATAGTTTGCAAAGTCGCCAACCAATGAACATTGCTTGAACATTTTCCAGCATGAGAACAAGTTTTTGTTGGTTAAGTTGAAAAGTTGTTAATGGTGCTCCAAATTGTTTCCTCTTCTTCAAATATCTGGTTATCTTAGACATTAGAAATATAACGTCGTGATATTGTAGTTGATAAATCAATTAGAAGTAAAAGGGGACTACCTGTGAGACATATCATAAACCCCATTGCTATGCCAATGGGTTGCCAGGCAACCATTACACGTGAAACCGCTAGAACCTGCTCCATGAAGCAGTAATTATAATAACAAAACTAGGGAAAATGTTGATAAAATAATAACTTTTGTCATTATAATTATAATAACTAACATAACATAAAATTAAAATTTCCACCGAAGATAGCCATATCATTATTTCCGAACACACCAACAATCAAGTTAAAGGATAAGCACATATTAAAGTTGAAAGCTAGCGGGTTTATGCTGCAATGATTGAAAATTAAAACTGTTGATACACAAGACCATCGTAGTACATAAATAAAGAAGTCGATAAGTCAAGTGCTAACAACTCGTCTTGTAGAAGTAAAAGAACAAAATAGATTGTGGCACGAGAAAAGTGAACGAAAGATGACAGAAATGATGAAGATGATTGTGAAATTCACTAATTGGTCAACAAGAGAACCTTGATTTCTTCATTTAATGTTAGTAATTTTAAACTTTAATGTTCTTTCAACTCCTTTTAGGGTGATATATATATTTATACTTTAATTTTGTGTCATTGTAGGTTGAAAGGCATGGGGGGACTACTATATATGTAGATTAGTTTTTAGTTTAAGTTTATTGTAATTTTTCTTCAAACGAAATGTATGTTTTTTAATATTTTAATTAATTTTAATATATAATTTCTTTGATGATCTATTAACTTTACGTTACCTGTTTTAGAATTTCAATCAAATTAAATCGAATTCAATTACAAAAAAAATTAAATTATAATAGAAAGTTGATGAAACCTTCCTGAATGGCGTCATCTTACGATGCATCGCCAGCATAACATTGGGCAACATCATGTTGGCCCTTTCTACAGAGACGTTGGCTTTGAGTTATGGTCAACGCTCTGATCCAATGTCAACAAAAGGTTTCAACTGACGTGTTGACCATGTCGGTACATCGTGCATCGACATAAGGTCTACATTGATGTCTTCATGTCCGTGTATCGTCATTTCTTCTAACGCACATTGTTTACGATGCCACTGCAGATGTGCCTTTCTACGTCGTGGTAGTCTTTGATGATGCATAATGGTTTTCTAGCAACGCTCGACTACGTCGGCAAAACCCTAAATTTTGTAGTGGACTTATGGGGCATTTTGGGGAATTTAAAATATATGGCATATTGTGCGAACACTTTTTAAAATATATGGCATATTATGCGAACACATTTTAAAATATATGGCATATTGTGCGAACACTTTTTAAAATATAAGGCATATTGTGCGAACACATTTTAAAATATATGGCATATTGTGCGAACACTTTTATTAGTTGAAAATGAGAAAAGATATGAATAAAGTGTGCAAGCAATGTTTCAAATGTAAGGAAACTAAATCTAAGATCCAGTCACATGGACTTTAAAGACATTTGGATGTTTCTAGTGAACCTTGGATTGACATTAGCATGGATTTTGTTCTTGGATTGCCAAAAACTAAGAGGCATCGTGACAATATTTTTCTGGTAGTTGATAGGCTTAGTAAGATGGCACATTTCATTCCATTTAGCAAAACGGATGATGCTACTAACATAGCTAATCTATTCTTTAGAGAAGTGGTTAGATTGCATGGCATTCCAAAAATCATTGTTAGTGATAAAGATGCTAAATTTTAAAGTCATTTCTGGAAAGTTTTGTAGAGAAAATTGGGAACCAAGCTTTTGATTTCAGCAAGTTGTCACCCATAAACTAATGGACAAACTGAGGTAGTTAATAGAACTTTGGGGTCTTTTCTTAGGACACTAATTTCTAAAAATCTCAAATCCTGGGAGGATACTTTACCTTTTGTAGAGTTTGCTTACAATAGAGAAATACATAGCACTACTAATTGTTCACCTTTTGAGATTGTGTATGACTTTAATCCTTCAACTCCTTTAGATTTGTCACTTTTGTTGCCTAATATTTTTACTAGTGATGCATGTTTCAAGGGCAGAATACATAAAAACCATACATAAGGAAATCAAAGAAAGAATTAGGAATCAAAAGCTTGTCCAAATAAAAAAACCAAAGAAGAAACAATTAATTTTTAAACTTGGTGATTGGGTTTGGGTTCATCTAAGAAAAGAAAGATTTTCGGATCAATGAAAGTCTAAGCTTCACCCAAGAGGAGATGGATCATTTCAAATATAGAGCGGATCGATAACAATGCTTACTAACTTAATCTTCGGGGTGAGTATAATGTAAGTTCTACTTTTAATGTGGCTAATTTGACTCATTTTGATGTAGGAGATGAAAACCTTGATTTGGGAACAAATCCACTAGAACAAAAAGGGAGATGATGTGAATTCAATGATAGAATCTTTGCATGTACCCGAAGGACCAATTACAAAAAGAGAGGCAAAGAAGATTCAAGAGATTTTTACACTACATCTTCAAACTAACAAATTCACATGAAGCGACAAATAATTTTAAGCCAAAAATTATTTACAATGTTAGTCCAATGAGTCAAGATGAGAATTGATCAAAGATGACATGAGAAAAGTTCTAGAAGAGTTATTTAAGGCATTGTGAAGACTTTCTATATTTTTTTTAGTTTTTCAATTTGGCCTTTAATTTAATATGAAATCTTGTTTTAAGTTCCTAGGTTTCGTTTTCTTCAAAAGGCATTTAAGTGTATTTGGATGGCTATTAGGCTTCATCCTGATGCATGTATTTTCTTTAATTAAGTGTAACTATTGAGATTCCACCCAATGCATGATCATTTAGCCTATAAAACGGCTTGTAATGCTCTTGAAAAAGGAGGATATCAATGTTAAAAAGCTTGTGCTTATTCAACCCTTTTGGTGTTATCTTTTTCAAATCTTGCTTTAGAGATGTTAAAAATCAAGTCATTGGATTAGTCTTGATCAAACTATTCCTAGAGTGAGTTGCTTAGGATCTAAGAGTGACCATCATAGATTCTATGTTTGATCTAAGTAGCTTTCTTTGTGAGTGTTTGCAAGGATCCTAGAAGGACCTCTAGCTTTGCATCTAACAAACAGAGTGGGTGCTTATCAGAATGGTAGCTATTATTGTAAGTGAATTCAATTAGTGGTAAGCGTTCATCCCAACTTCCTTTAAATTGTAGAACACAAGCTCTCAACATGTCTTCCAATGATTAAATAGTTCTTTCAGACTGTCCATCAATTTGAGGATGGAACACAATACTAAAATGCAACTTTATTTCTAATGCTTCTTGCAACTTCGGTCAAAACTTTAAAATAAAGCATGAACCTTTGTCTGAAACTATGAACACCGAGGTTTTGTATGGGCTTACGATTTTATCCACATATAACTTAGCCAATTTTCCAATGAAAAAAAGGTTCAACTTTTAACAGCAAAGATGCCTTAAAGAAAGCTATGTATTTGTTTGTTATTCAACATAATTTTAAGTTTAGGACTGCCTAATCCAATCAAAATTCTTTTGAAATTTCTTTCAAATACATTTCTTGTCAATGGTTTATTAGATCGTATTTATAAGAAGAGTTCTTTATAGATTGTTTGGAAGTTTAACAATGTTCACAAAAGCGTTATTGACGTTGTAAAGAATTCTCGTAGTTAGGCAACTTCGTGGATAGTATCTGAGTATATGAAAACATTATTCAATATGAATTCCACAATTTTATGTTGTCCCCTTAGATGTAATAAGTTTTATGAAGAAAAAAAACATGGGGTACTTGATGTTAGTTATGATAAAGATTAGAGAGCCCGTGAGCTTGCATTAAACTCAATGGGTGGGTCTCTAGATTCATCATATGCTTTGTTGTATGCATTCTCAAAGGTGTTGATTGAAAATAATCTAAGTAGGTTTTACATTATAATTACATGTCATTCAATCATAAATATACAGTCTATTATCCGTTTATTGACCTATGGTTACTTTTTCATTTAACTTTTTATAGGTACATATACAACACAAGAAGTAAATGATGATGGCATATATTCAAAGAGAAGGAAATGGTAGAGAGATTCGACATGGTGCTCACTGAACCTCCGTAATATTCATGCATGAGAGTGTTTTTTGTTTGGAATATTTATGAATTTTATGTGGCAAGTACTTATGAAATTTGTTTTCTTATGAATTTTATTATGTTCATTATATATATATTTGAAATATTATTTACTTGTATATTTGCAACAATAGTTACACTGGACTTATCGAATCATAATGTTTGTGTGTTTACCTTTGTGTAATTTTAAGTAATAACGGTTGTTTAAATGTAAATTACCTTATCAATCTTTTTTTTTCATGCTCTTTTTGTTTCAATGAGAACTTGCTAATTTGTTTCTCCATGTTTCTTATTAAATTCAAATTAATTTATTCTCAAAATATACATAATACATATAACATATATAATTAGTTTAGTACCATTAATTCATACAATGGTGGAAAGGAATTAAAATTAAAAAATATTTGCATTAATTATGTTTAGAAAGACTTTTAAATCAAAACATGTTCATTTGATTGAATAACACTAATTAAATTATAATTTTATCAATATTGGCTTGACATTTATAATTGGATATTCATCTGATTGAAGAAATAAAGTTTTAACTAACATGGATTTCAGGAGTGCCACACGTTCATGGTATTTTATAAAATACCAAAATACCCACATTCGCGAACTGTAATTATTTCAATATATGTGTTCTCATCAGAAGTCTCTCAAGTGTAATTAATTTGTGTTATGCACTTTTAAGTTTGTAATTAGTTTCAACATGTTAATAATGTATCCAACCCCTATCATAACCACTTTCTAATATCTTGGAATTTAACAATTTGGCTGAAGATTTTAACAACTTTATACGTTTTTTTTTAATTTCAAAATAACCACATTATTAATTTTTTTGGCTAAATCTCAACCCTTGTTTTCATTTCAAAATAACCTTAATTGGATGAATCTCAACCCTTAATAATTTGGAAATTAAAATTAGTTTTCATATTAGACCTTAATATATTTTTTTAATTTGAATTTTTTAATTCATAGCCAATCTCTTCATTGGTTCGTTTTTCATCATTCTCTTCTGTATCAGCTTTAGTCTCTTGTTCCTCGTTACTATGATTTTGCACTTGAAATAATTACCTTTTTTCTTAAGGAAATACCTTCTTCACTACCTAAAGTTCAATTTATTTCATATTTTTTAGTCCCTTTTCCAATCACTCTTGCAGCTCTCAATTGATTATCGCGTTCTTGCATTCGTTCTTCTTCTCTTTTGTCCCTTTTAATTATATGAAAAATATGGTTTTAAAAGAATTTACTATTTTGTTTTTTTCCCAACAAAATAGGCTTAGATATTGTGTTTTTTAGATAAAAATCTCTCTAATTCTCGCCTACATTTTATTAATTAAATAATATAAATGGTTTTGAAAAAATCGGCTAAAATTTTCCCTAAGAGACAAAGAAGATGCAACTTTTGTACCTTTGTTCTTCCCAGTGAAGGATTTTGTGTTTGAGATTGCAGGTTGTAGACTTGAAGATTAAAGATGAAAAACAAAGATTGTGTTTGCATGCTTCAAATGGAACTATATTTTGTTTCTGTTCTTCTTGTTGAAAATGCATGATGAAGTTGAAGATGGAATTGATACTTTAAATGTAAATGCATGATGAAGTTAGAAAAAGGAGGGTGGAGATTAAGGTTTGCTCGATTGAAGAAAATAGAATGTAACCCAAATCTGTACTTGAGAAAAGGAGGGTGAAAGATGGAGAATAAAAAAAGGAAAGTGGAGAAGAAGTGTCTGCCAAATTTTGATTAGACAAGTGTGCATGTGTAAGGGTGCTTGCAAAAATAGTAAAATAGTTTATGATAATAGGGTTCATGTCAAAACATTTTCTAAATTGCAAAAGTAGCAAACTTAAAAGCGGATAACTCTCTGATAGCCCTCTGATAACCTTATGATAGTTGTTTGATAGCCGTCTGATATCATTAATTACTTGTCATATTTGCATATTCGTAATATGCAAAACAAGAGGTGTTATGGGCTGTTTTTTTTCTAAATTTTTTTGTCATTTGATGCAATTTTTCATGTGTAATTGTGTTTATGAAGTTATCAATGTGTAATTGAGGTTTATTTTGGAGTTAGGAAGTAGCTGACATTTTATGTATATAGGAGTATTTTGCGTTTTTGTAAATTTCTATTTATTGTATTTTTTATTCATTTTGCCATTTAAAAAAAAAAACAGTTTTGCTATTTTTTCAAGTGGCAACTTATAGATTGTTATTCTTCTAGTTGGCCAAAAAAAGAAAAAACAAATTCTATCTCGTCGAACATTGATTTAGTTAAATATAGCATTTTCTAGTCCCACTACTAAAATTTTACTAATTCAAAAAGAATTTTAACCATGATAATATAAACGTTTTCATAAACTCACTAATGTTATTATTTAATAAGGAAAATTGTCAAAAATAGAACATTTGACAAAATATTTACAGTACATAGAAAAATCAAGTGTAATAAATTTTATGTATTAGTGGTTTTGTTCTAGGAAAGATAAATATTTTTTTTTTGCACCAATTTAAATTTGATTGGTGTACAAATTATTCATTGAAAATGTAGTTTTTTTTTTCCTGGGAAGTTCTTATCAATCAATTTAGTACTATACATGGGAAGTTCTTATTAAAAATGAAGTAAAAATTTTAAAATCATTTCGTAAACTTTGGATCACCAAATTGAAAATAATTTCTTTAGTTTTATTCAATAGAAGGGGAGGGCAAACTCTTTTATCTCTTGTCCAAAAGTTAGTTAAACTTAAAAGATATCTGAACAATTTTTAATCTTTCAGTTATATATATATATATATATTTTAAAACGATATTAAGATTTGATTTGATATTTATTTAGATTTTTAAAATTAAACTTATAAACACAATTTATAAATTTCTATTTTTCTTATCCCATTTCTATTCATATTTAAATATTTTATAAGAAAGTAAAACTTCAAAAGAAATTTAGGTTATGTTTGAAATCCATTTTGCTTTTAAAATTAAGTTTATAGAAACTACATTCATTTCAAATTTCTTTATTTCTTATCTACTTTTTATCAATTATTTAAAAAGAAAATAAGTCAAAATTTGAAGAAAGGAAAAGTAGGTTTAAAAAGTTGTTGCTTTTGAAATTTGGCTAAAAAATCTAAATAAATCATCAGAAATAAAGAGAAAATAGACTTAATTTTTAAAATTGAAAAACAGAAAACAAAATTATGTTCAAAGAGGACATTTGTTTCTTAAAATTGTGTTTGATCTCTTAGAACTTCCCTAATATGATTTTAATGTTTCTTAATTAAACATTTGAAGTTTTATTTATTTGGAAAGAAGACAAGTTTTTAAAAAGAAATCAAAAGAAAAGTTAAACAATAAGAGAAAACAATGAAACCAAAATGTGCAAATGTATTTGTAAACTTAATTTTTGAAATAAAATAGTTATCTTACATCTTGAAAAGTTTGTTATGGTCAATGGAATTCAAATATTTTTTTTTACAATGAGATGAAATCATAATAAACTAATTTGGAGGAAAAACATAACTTTCAAAAACAAGAATTTTTCACTAAGCCTAAATTTTCGATTTGTTAAGCAATAAATTTGAAAATCTTTAATAATTGTTTATTAGAGGATCTTTGGATACATTATACCTATAACTGTTTTCTGTTTTCAAATTTAAATTTGAAAATCGTTTCAATCTTTTTTTTTAATATTAATTTTATTTTCATGTCTCAGATTTATTCATTTTTTCTTTTAACAAATCATATTGAATGTGTTTTTGTTAGTGTAATTCGCCTTGTAGAAGTAATGCAGTGAGAAGCGTTAATGACTAGACTGAATGCCTAGACAATTCACGTGCTTCTTCACCTTGTCTTGACACTTGATGTCTTCCTTTGATCAGAATGCCTAAGAATCAACTCACAGAAACTTGTTACGTACTAATAAGTTTGTGTCAAGCTCCATCCCAAAAGTCGCTTCTCGCAACCAAGTGGAGGCATGTTGCCTAGACCTTCAATGCTTCCAACACTACATGGTAAATGTTGAACGCCTAGTAAGAAGAACAACTTTTTTTTCCAACTTAAACACAAGGCTTAAACGTAAAGCTTATAAAGTAGCGGAATACAATAACTTAAATTTCATTAGCTTAGCCTTGACGCTTAATTCTCTGTTACTTTTCAACCACTACGCGATAGACGTGAGGTAATACAGCGAAATGAGTATAAAACTTCTCTTTATTAACTTAACACTTTTACAATATCTAGAATTTACAAAATACAACACTTTAAAACCTCGGTTAACTCTACCAAGATCAAAATGACTTCTTATCGTTCTTCTTCTTCCACCAAGGTATAGCTCTTTGTGCCAGGGTCGTTAAGAATCTGAGGCCCCTTTCTTCAACCCTTTCCTCTTGAGTCATCAACATCCCACTCGAGAGCAAATCTCAATGATCCTTTTCTCTCTGCACCTTCAAATGCTACGCTCTTGCTGACGATACTTAGAGGTGTAAAGGTGACACTTTATCTTTCACCTTGACTGTCTATCCACCATTAACCCTGTGGACAACGTTTAGGCTTCCTTCCCCTAACTCCGCTCTCTACCTATCTAGCTTTTGGGGCTTGGCCTTGTCACCCTGGTTATTGCACTTGCTTTCCTTCTGAGCTGAGCCTTTTACGCTAAGGAGCAACACACTTTCCAATCAGCTCCTTTGATATAAGATAAGATGACACGGCTATCATGCAGCATAAGACTACAGAGTAACTCTACCTTTCCTCCTTAACTAGGCTACAATCCTTGAGATTCATCCTTCGATTGGCTTCAACGCCTAGCAACCTGGGAGGGAAAAACTTAAAACATAAGTAAAAAAGACTTAGTCGATGGGTTTGAGGAAAACCTTTTGGGGAAATCAACAAGATTCAGGTAATAAATATGAGATCAGATTGTAGACAATAATTCTCATCACATCAACCCACAACAACCGTCACCACAAGCATAAATAAGTTCCACGCGTCCAAGCCAACAATGTTCCAACTCATCATCAAGACTTGGGATTCTTCCCTTGCTTGGACCTGTGATTCACCTTTAACCAGAGTCATGCAAGTTCGTGGAATTTCCATCCATGTCTCGTCATATTCAACATTTTCTTAGACCTGGAATTCACATTCAACCATCGTCTCATACATCACTCTTAGATTAGACCTGAGATTTACACTCAACCAGCGTCACACGATAGGTCTTATCTTCTCTCAATATGTACTCATTACAAACAGTAAACCTTCCAGCTTACTTTCCTTACATGATATCACAAAAGTGACAGTATCGTACAATAATTCTTTATAATACTTTCCTTTTTTTTCTTTTTTTTTTTTTGGTTTCTGGGAATATATTGTTGGGTTTGTGTGTGTATTATATGTACAATTTTTTTGTTATGTTACTGCAGGTTCTGTAAATTGTGAAGGAATGAGAAAGATCAAGAGTCTATTGTAGGTGAAAATTAACTAAAAAGGAAAAAAGGATATTATTTCTGTGATGTACGGGTGTGAAGTACAAACAACACTATCATAACAATTATCTTTAGGCACATGTGGAAATGGAATGTTTGAATCAATTCTTTTGTTTGGTAGTCAAGGTAGGAAACGCTTGATTCTTAAACAGGTTTTGATGTGACATATTGAGTAAATTCTCGTTTTAAGCGTTAATTTTGGAATGCCTCACCTCCCTCCTCCATGTACATGCATTTTTGTAAATATTTGTTTAGTCCTTTTTAAACTTCTTGAGAAACATAGCAATTGTTTTTGCTTGTTACCTCTTAGAAACCTCTTCTCCCTTATTGTTACAGTTGAAAGATTTTAGGCTCTATAAGATTGGTCTTATCAATAGTACAGATGATTTCTCAAGTCCATCAATCAGTGGATCTGATTCACTTGGAGAAAATGGACTAGCATCTTTGAAATCATATTATTCTTGTTTGTGATGGTATGTTGGTTTATGACATAATATATGCATGTCCATATATTTTTTATGAGATAATATATGTTTTGCCTCGAGTTATAGGGCTTTGCTAGTGGAAGCCTTGATGTTGATGCAACATTTGTTACACTATTTGTAGCTTTTTGTATCTTTCAAGTTTCCCTTCCTTCATTAGCTTTTGTAACTATCAACTCAGCTTTGTCAAATTGTCATGTAAGTGGAGTACGACATTTAATCATTGAACATTTTTTCATACTTAGGTCTTGAAGAATCCTCGAAGTAGTGGCAATGCTTGTTGAATTTTTATGAAAATGCAACATTAAAAAGGTATTACTCGTGGGTATTTATGTTTAATCTTATTTTGTTGTGATCAATTGAGATGCATAATATTCACTAGAAATTTGTTAAAGTGTTAGACTTATATGTTTATTTTTTAATAGGGTTGGAAGAACCTTAAGGTACATTTTGTTAAAGCATATTTTATATTGATAAATTTGAAGTTGTTATGGTCATTGGACATTGGAGCATCTTTCTGTAACTCAAGTTTTTGTTATGTGTTGTTATGGTCCATTGCTTTATGCTTATTAACAGCTAGTTCCTTTTTCTTATTTAAAATGAGGGGGTCAAACATAGTATTCATTGCTATAAGATGGTCTTAAAAGAGTACAACTTTAATTTTACAATTGAAATAGTTTAATGAATATGTGATTAGAGAATTGCTTTAATCATGTGCAAAATTGTTTCATCAGTTCTGCATTTACAAAGATATTGGGAGTTGTGGCTCCTCTCTAATCCATTGATATAATGTCTTTGCTTATTTTGTGATTATGTTAATTAACACAGAACTCTAAGAAATTTTTATTGATACGTCTTATAATGCTTTATTGTACATTCAAAATTTTGTTCTATTCTGTACTGCTGAAGATTTTTTCTATTCTGCAAATTAAAACCTTATAGTAAAAGTACTGTTACTAAATACAATTATATATTTTACAGGATTGCTTTCTATTTTTCATTGATGTAATGTTTATATTGAAAGAACAATTGATATCCCAAATAGATGGACCTAATATTTTGATAGATGGTATCTTCTTATTCTCATGGAGTTAATATTGGTTTCTATTGTAATTCAAAACTCTCAATAAAAAGTTGTGGATTTTCTTTGACATTTGTTGTATGCTATTGTAGTTTAAAACTCTCTATTGTAGTTTACAGCGGATTGATAGTGTTGATTTAAAGTGTACCTTTTGTGTTTTTATTATGTTATGCACGAATATGATCTACTATATTGGTAAAGTTACCAAGTAAGTGATTACATTTACACGACAATTATGAGAGTCTTTTTACAACAAGTTCTGAACATTTAGAAACAGTCGTGTTGTGTTTATTGTTACATTTTATTCAGGGAAGTATTGTTACATTTTATTCGGGTAAGTATTGTGTCTTTATTGGGGGGGGGGGGGGGGGGGGGGGAAGGGCATAAACCCAGAAAAACCCCCCCCTCCCCCCCCCCCCCCCCCCCCCCCCCCCCCCCCCCCCCACAGCACATAATCTTATTGATGCACAAATTTGGCACTCACGTGAATTCAATGCTTTATGACATACTTTCTATTTTTTATTTACTATGTAAATTTTTCAAACTCGATTGAAGTATTTTAGATCAATTATGGCATGTGAAAGATTAGTATCACTCATTGTGGATTGTTTGGTAGGAAGTTTTATGGGATGATCCTTTGTGAGATTTAGGTGTGCAAACTTTTTGTTTTGTTTACTTTTGAATTGATTTCCTTTGGAAATGTTCTTTAGTCATACTCTAAAATGAGATTTTGTTTTCTTACTAGGTTTGGAAGAATTCATTGGAGCAGTGAAGTCAACTTGGAGCAATTGATTGATATAAGACTTTTTGTATGGTTGGTAGCAAAATATTGGCTCCAATGTACTTATTTTAGGCTTGTTGATAGCTAAAGGTGTCAATGTTTATTCTTTTTGTATGTAAATTACCCTTTAACAAAAAAGGGTTATTAGTCAATCCTAGTGTATGAATATTACAAAGTGTATCATAATGCATATATATTAAAGTGTTGACTCTTTGTTTTTATATGGGTGTGATGTATTAGAACAACTTTGTGATTGAACTGGTTAGTGTAATGGCAGAGCGACAAGAAGAACAGAACATGTATTTTATTGCAAAACAATCAAGTAATTGAGGAATATACAACAGAAAAAAATGTCATAATACATGAATTCATGACATTTTGTAACTATTGTCAATATCGAAACAATGACATTTCATTTGATAAAAACTTTCACGATTGGCATTTTCTTGACAAGGAAGATGTTATAATATACGAATTCATGACATTTTGTAACTATCGTCAATATCGAAAAAATAACATTTAATTTTATAAAAACTGTCACGATTGGTATATCTTTGACAATAAAAAAACGTCATAATATACGAATTCATGACATTTTGTAACTGTCGTCAATATCAAAACAATGACATTTGATTTTATAAAAATATTCACAATTGGCATATCCTTGATAGATAAAAAATGTCATATTTTACGAATTCATGAAATTTTATAGTTGTAGTCAATATGCGAAGGATGACAATTATTTGTTGTCATAAAAATAAATAATTACAGTTATTTGTTGTCATAAAATATTAAATAATGACATTTATTTTCTGTCATGAAAACACTGATTGTAACAGTTTTTTAAAACTGTCATCGATGGTATTTCCACAATAGGCGATTTTATTACTATAAATTACTGTTGCAGATTTTATTTATGATAGAAAATAACTGTCGTTGTAGACCATTTTTCTTGTAGTGATTTCATCATTGATGGCTTCTTTTCATAAGTTGGCATCTACTAAGGATAAGGCTTATGTTAGATCTGTTGGATCTTCTACATTATACATTTTGAAGTCTTCTCCAAAGTCTTTTATGGATCTCGCTCTGTAGGTCAGGATCTACTTCCTTATCTTGGGGTTGGATCCTAACTGAAGTTAGATTGCTTGAACTTGAGCCCCCACTAGTTTGACTATTTGAGCCCTCACTATTTCTAAATTTAAAATAAATTATCTTTGAAAAATCTACATCGTTTGATTCTATGATTACCTTATTTTCTAAGTCATAGAATCTATAGGCTTTACTATTTTCAACGTATCCTATAAAGAGACATTCATAGGCTCTGCTTGCTAGCTTTCTTCTTTTAGGATCAAGTATTCTAACGTAGGTTAGACAACCCCAAGTTCTAAGATAAGATAGGTTCGGTGTTTTGTTTTGAAGCACTTCGTATGGTGAAGTTTTACTGTTTGATTTAGGAATTCTATTAAGGACATAATTAATGGTCTTTATTATTTCACTCCATCAAGATGGTGCTGCTCCTGAATCAAGCAAGATAGCAACTATTAACTCAGTTAGAGTTCCATTCTTTCTCTCATCTTTTCCATTCATTTTAGGAGAGTATGGTGCAGATGTTTCATGTATTATTTCTTTTAAGTTATAAAACTCATTAAAGGCAACTAAATCATATCCAGTTCCTCCATCACTACAAAGCTTTTAATTGTTTTATTAAATTAATTCTCTATTTCAGTTACAAACACCTTGAACATGTCAAAGGCATCACTTTTATTTTTAAGCAAGTAAATAAAAGTATAGTCGGAACAGTCATCTATAAAGGTTATAAGATACCTTTTACTGTTCCTAGTAAACGTGACATCAAATTAACATAAAATCAGAATGAATTAATTATAGAGGTTCAATTATCCTAGTTACAAATTTATGTGAAGCTTCTATTATCTTAGCTTGACTACAACATGCACATTTTTCAAAGTCATGAAAAAATAGCTTAGGAATAAGATTTAACCTACTTGTGTTGCTAATTAGTTTTTCATTAACATGATTTAGCATGCCAAATATTAAAAGTAGACAACATGTAAGCAGAAGACATTTTATTATGGGGAGTTTGCAAAAATAGCAAAAACAATTATGATAATAGAGCTCATATCACTTGCATTTTCAAAATTGTAAAAATAGCAAATTTAAAAGCAGATTATCATCTGATTACCGTCATATTTGTCAAATTTGCAATATGCAAAAAAGAGGTATTATGAGCTGTTTTTTTCTAAATTTTTGTGTCATCAAATGTAATTTTTCTTTTATTATTCATTTCCAAATTCAACTTAAACATGCCATCAGTTGCATAACCCTTTTCCACATTACTTTTTCCTAAAGTAAAGAGATATGATCCTATTGTTGAAGCTGACTTTTTTTAGGAGATATTCTAAGACCAGATTCTTCAAAATTTCAGGAGTGTGTAAAACTTCCTTTTGCACAAGTGTCTTGCCATATGTGAATTTCAGTTCTACTTCTCCAATGTCGGCCACCTTAGTCGTGTGATGATCTCCCAAAAGGATACTCTTATCCACATTCTCATTATATTTTTTAAATAAGCTAAGGTCATGACAGACGTGGTGAGATGCACCAGTGTCTAACCACCAACATTCAGACCCCCAAATCACATTAACTTCTATATCATAGCTACTAAATCTTCTTCTACCATGTTCTCCTACATAGTAAGACGACTCCCATTTCTATAGTTTCTAGCTATATATCTAGGCTTATTGCAGTTATAACAAACAATTTGTACCATACTTCTAGACTGGAGATTCCGAGTGTTCTTCTGTTTGTTAGAACTTGTTTCATTTTGTTCCCTTTCGACTTCAATTCGATTTTAGAATTGTGGTAGACTAGTTTATGGGAATCACGTTCACCTCCTTCTTTTATTCATGTGTTATCGCCTCATCTTTTATCCTTAAACGCATGATAAGACTTTTCAGTGAGAACCCCTTTGTTTTGTGCCTTAGAATGTTATTGAAATCTTCCCACAGAGGAGGTAACTTCTTAATAATAACAGCAACTTGAAATTGATCATTAAGTGACATACCTTTACTGATTATTTCATGTACAATTTTTTGTATCTCGTGTGATTAAGCTTCCACAAATCTATCATCAGTCATGTGATGCCACAAGTATCAGCTTACTGTGTACTTCTTAGATCCAACTTCCTCAGTATCATATTCCTTTTATAACGCATTCTAGACTTCTTTCGAGGTTGACATAGTGCTGTAATAATCATATAACTCATCAGTGAGACCATTTAGAATTAAATTCTCACATATGAAGTTTGTCTCTGTCCACGCGGTAAGATTGTTGATTTGCTCCTTCATTAAATTGGTTTCTAGAATCTTTGGTTCTTTAGTGGAACATGCGGCAGCAACTTTCTTCAAGGTGAGGAAGAACAACATCTTTTGCTTCCAACGCTTAAAGTGTTCTCCTTCAAAGAGAAATGGACAATTGAGATCGAAAGACATCAAATCGCCTTGGAATGGTCCGACCATCACAGCAAAATGAAACGTTTTAAAATTGTTTGTGTAATTTTCCTTGTAGAAGTAATGCATTGAGAAGCCTTAACGCCTAGACAACTCACGTGCTTCTTTGCATTGTATTTCGCCTGGTGAAATTTGTATTTTGCCTTGTCTTGACACTTGATGTCTCGATTTGTGTAATTATCAGAACGCTTAAGGATCAATTCGCCTAATGATTAGCTAGCTGATAACGTGTATAAATACTTGTTATTATAATCTTTTTTATTAGAATAATAAGGTCAAAATGCCTAAAAATATTATCAAAGCATTAGTCGAGCTATTCTCATCGCTTGGCCAACGTAAATCACCAACTATCCTAAATGAAAAGTAGCTAGAACCTACACTACTACAAAAACAAGCTCTCTTGATGTTTTTAAACTGTTAAGAATTACTATTCTTGACGATTTTAAAACCGTCCTTAAAGCCAGTGTCAACAAAGCCTAGTTCTTGACAGTTGATAAAAACGTCAAGAATATTGAACTTTGACGTTTTATAAACGTCAAGTATACAAATGTTCATGACAGTTAAAAACTGTCAAGAGTATAAGTGTTCATGACATTTAATAACCGTCAAGAAATTGATTGTTTATGACATTTTAAAACCATCAAGTATGTTTATGAATTTTTTTAAAAAAAAATTGTAATTCAATTATATTTTTGTTCCTGTAATTCAATGATTCTATTTAAAAACAAAACTAGTACACATATAAATAAGAGCTTTCATATATAACAATAACATAGATAATATTTTTACAAAGAAACTAAGTACACAAAATCTATCCAATTTTCCAAAAGGTTAAATACAAGTAAAATATAAATTAAACCTTGGTAATATATTTTTACAAAGAAACTAAATACAAGGTATTGTCGTTGATAATGAAATTACAACAAGTCTTGTCACGAATCAAACATCAATCAGTTGCTTGGTAGCTTCATCACTATAGTAAATCAATCGGATGTTAGTGCAAAACTTTGGTAATCTGAAATGTGTAGATGTTCCAGTTCCACACCCATTAGTGTCCTTCATTTCATCTTCTTCACCGCCAGAATCAGCATCTCCTTCAAGTTCATTTTCAATAAACTACATATTGTACCAATATAACCATGTGGTCAAAATCATTCTAAATCT
>JBBPDI010000009.1:26098937-26109700 GCA_037974545.1 Cucumis variabilis | reverse complement strand
TGCCACTACATGCTCTCTGCATTATTTTTCGGGCTTTCCTCTGCTTTTTCTTTTGTTCCTTAATTGTATTATAATCAATTTTCCACCTTTGAAACAATAGTGTCCTTGATTATTATATAGTTAGAGATATGGTCATTTGTATTTTACATTTATATTATAGTTTTATTAATAAATATAAAATAGTTTTTAGTGCAGTAAACATAGGTTTAGAAATAGTGTTAGATGGTTACGAGTTTAGTAAGGTGTCAAATGCAAAACGATGAGTAAAGATTGGTCGATCCGTTATCTAGTCGGTTTAACACTTAAAAATATTTTTTTTTGTGAATTCTCAATTTAAAATTTTCCAAAACCAACCTCTCTCGTTTTTCTACCGACCGACTTCAGTTTGGTATATCATGCTCACCTCTATTGACCGTAGCTATTTTAGAAGTACAACATAGTCTTCAATATCAATGAGTAAGGGTCGGTCGGTCGTCTGGTTGGCTTAACACTTAAAAATACTTTTTGTAAATTCTTGATTTAAAACTTTCTAAAATCGACCTCTCTCATTTTTCCAACAACCTTGACCGACTTCTCTCATTTTTCAAATGACTTACTTCGGTTTGGCTGGTTCCCTTGATTTTTCAATGTATCATGCTCACCCCTATTAACTGTAACTATTTTAGAACTACAGCATAGTATTCAATATCAATGAGTAAAGGTCAGTTAATCAGTCAATCATCTGGTTGGTTCAACACTTAAAAATATATTTTGTAAATTCTCGATTTAAAACTTTTCAAAATCGACCTCGACTAATCCTCTCGTTTTTCGACCGACCGACTTTGGTTTGATTGGTCGACTCAATTTTTTAATGTATCATACTCATTGCTATTAACAGTAGCTATTTTAGAAGTACAACATAATATTCAAGAGTTAGTTATTACAGTTTTACTAGTCATTATCTATCTCTTGCTTTTGTTTTTCCTTTTTTCAACTATGGGATTATCTATAGAATGAACTTCGTGTATCTATCCATTTTTTGTCATTATTTGACTTCACTATCTTATATTTGCAAATGAAAATTGGACGTAATTAAAATTGTTTTTCACAACCACCTTATATTTGTCCTTTCTTTTTAAAAATATTTTTTTCTTCAACTTAATCTCATGCATGGTTGAAATTTAAGGTTTTTGAATCTAAGAAAATTTCAAATTTTATACTTTTTCTTTTGTCTTTAGTGGTAATATGATTATATTTTGTGGATCACAATCAAATTTTCTAATTTGATAAGACTCAAAATTCATAAGTCTATTTTAAATATTTTTTAACTTTAAAAAATAACTTAAAGGTGAAGAAGTTGTTGGAAATATATTGGAAAATGATAGGGAGGTTTTACTTTATTTTAAAGAGGAAATTACATTAGGTAGCTAATTTAAATTATACCTTGTCATTATTTTTTAAATATGACAAAAAAAATCAAATTGTTAAAATCACATGTTTTCTAACAACTCTCTTGTAAATATTTCCAAAATCAAGTTCAATATTTCAATTGATTCTCAGTTTCTCTAGTTACCATTGATAATTTCTCTTGATTTGTGTTTTTTATTTTAATTTTGTCTAGATTTTCTATCTTTTCTCTAGTTCTGCTTTTCTGATCAATTTTAGTTTGGAGTTTTGTATTAAAACTTCTACTAGTTCAATTGTCCTTATGAATCACCATTTCATTCTTTGTTTTCGTAGAACATGTGGTTTAGGTTTCATCAACTAAATAATAGAATGGTTCATTGATTTAAGAGTTTTTTATTGTTAAGTTCGTTGGGTTTCATTTTTAACTAGGAGTGGTGGATTTTTGACAAATAATTAATTTAATGTGTGACATCGCTCAAAGAGACAACCCTACAAGTCGACAAATAAAACTCCAATCATTAGAGGTATGGTTGACCTCTAAAACTAATGACGTCGCTCATGGTGAGAATGAGAAGTAGAATTCACTCGTTCAATTTTTATTGACAAAAATTTGTGTCTAGAGTTTTGCATGTAATCACCAACAGGATTTGATAAGCTATTTTTCATTCATTTTTGTTATTTAGTTTATGTTCTTAGTTCTTTGCAATTTCAAAATTAATAGTTTCTCTTCTTCTTCCATCAATCTTTATTGAGGAGAACTTTGGAGATGATGAGGCTATATATATATAGACTTAGAGATGATGAGGCTATATATATATATATAGGAGCAAATGAATAGAAAAAATTCAAGAGAAAAATTAAATTGTGAATTAGAAGAACAGGTGAATTGTTTTGTTCCCATATAATAAAATATGGTTATATGACTTCTATCAAATTTTTATTATATGATTGATATCTAATTTCTGTTTGATTGTCATATGATTGATTACCATGTGATCTTCGTAAGATATTAAATACACTGTAGTTTATATGTGATTATTGTTCCTTAGATATTGAATACTATGTGATTTTTATGTTCAAATTTTCTTTATTCCCCTTCTCTACCACACTAAATTTCTTCGACAATGTTGCTATTATCCTTTGAGTTGTTTTTTAGTATATCAACTTTGGGTGTATATTAAAGTTTTATACATATGCAAGTCAAGAGTACTCTTAATAAGCATCGGAAATTATCAAATACCAATATAACTTTTTAGAAGTCAACATATGTAAGTTATTTGTCAATCACTTTTTAACTCTCTATTTTACAATCAAACGAATTCATCTCTCTATTTTTCAACTCCTATGTACCTTCAAACTATTATAAATGTAAAAACGGTAACAAATGTGCAAGTTTGAGATTTTTCTTTCTACAACTATTGTAAGTAGTCAAAGTTCAATTTTAGCACATATATAAGTTCGAATATTCATTCTTATACTTGAAAGTTTGAAGGTGTAGTTATAAGTATTACCATACTTTAGAAAACAGTAATTGTGATAATATTTCCCTTCTCAACTAACATTGCATCTTCCAAAAATTTCACCCAAAAAAGAAAATGTAAAAACTTTCCTTTTCATTTTATGCTTAGTTGTGTTATATGATCCAATCATAGTGAATGAAAACGACCTTCCTCCATCTAAATCACCTTCCAACATCCAACTACCAAAAAAATACATCTTCCTAAGAAAAGAAAACTACTAACAAAATACTTATCCTATTTCTTTAGGTTTAATTATAGAAAAATACCTAAACTTTGTAATTCATTTCAAAATTCTCTTTTCAATTCTTTTAAGTTGGCATTTGTAGAGTTATTATAGTCTTTACTGTACCAAAAAGATTGTTAGATTGTTCTTATCCCAACCCAAACTGACCCCTTAAATGTTGCAACAATAATGATGAAATTCAATGATTTCTTACTTTATAGTTTTGCAGTGGAGTTACCAAGAAGAAAAGTTTGTTGATATAGATTGGTACTTCTAATTCTTTTGAAAAAAAATTTAACCTTTCTTTCATAGTCTATTAGACTTCTCATCTAAATTTGATTTTTAGACTTCTCATCTAAATTTGATTTTAGTTCATTTGTGTATCTAGAATATCTATATAGTTCAAATCTCACAAAAGTTTCCATTGTATGGTAGCTTCGGTAATGGTAATTTTTCAATAAAGTTAAACTAACTTAACATTTAACTGAGAGAAAATATATTATTTTGTATATTTTAGTCGATTATGATAATGGCATAAAGATTTGTGTTGGATTCTTGAGAGGTTTGTACTAAATTAAACTATATTTTTTTAATTAGTCGTTTGAACTAAAGTATTTATGTGTATTAGTTGATTTATGATTTTTATTGCTTTGATTAAAATAATGCAAAACTAAATGTGCATTAGTTGGAGTAATGTATATATAATTGTGTACGTGGAGTTGTTGGGAATTACAACTTTATAGAAAAATTTATTGTAACAGGTTAACTGTTAAAAGTATTTATAAAATATAGAAATTTTTTAAATTCTATCAATAACAAACACTGATAAACTTCTATAACATATACAAATATCACTAATAGACATTAATAATCTATAATTCTATTAATAATAGATCTAAAATTTTGTTATAAAATGCTACGAATAAAGTTTTGGTACATGAGCAAACAACCTCTTGGGACGACATTATTGTATATAAAAAAGAAAAAATCACTACATAATTAGCATTAATAATAATATTTTTCTAAAAATAGAAAAAAATTAACAAACTAATTACACTTCACATAACAAAACCACTTAAAAATAAAATTTATTACACTTAATTTTTTAAAATATTTTGTTAAATGTTCTATTTTTTATCCTTTCTTAAAAAAACTACATTTAAATATATAATTGATAATTCTTTCCATATATATAATCATTTACATTTAATACATTAAATGTCAGAATCCGAAGAGAATCATATTCGATTGTATGATAAATTTTTTCCTAAGTTTGTTTATAAAAAAATATTTGTGTCTTCATCTAAATGCTCGACCATTAGATGCATAATAAATGATGCACATGCAAGGGTGCTTTCTTTCTTTCTCAAATTTAGTTTTAAATTTTTAATTGGGTTATTTGTCGATTTAAACATAAATATTTTATAAAAAAAGTTTTAAATATAACAAAATTTTAAAATTTAATAAAAAGTCAGTAACTATTATTGATAAAATGTAAGATTTTATTGTAGTTTGTAAATATTTTAATTTATTTTACTATTTTTAAAAATGTTCTTTATAAATTTTATATAGAGTGTTTAAAAAAATGTTAATATTTATAAATATAACAAACGATAAAATATTTACGGTATCGATGACAAAATAAAAAAGCTCATGAAATTGATCATTTCTTAAAAAATTTCAATTTGTCTTTCCTTATCATTCTCTTTCTTTCCTTCTTTTGTGCTATAGTCTTTTTCTCTTTCTGTATTTTTCTCTTGTTTTTATTTTTCAAACTATTATTTGGTTGTTTAAGACCGTGTGTCAAATCTAAACGATCGTGTGCCAAAAAAATTAGATTTGAACGATCAAATCTAAACGATTTTTTTTTCAAATGTATTAAGCATTGGATGTCAATTAATTCATGTGTTTTGGTATTTTTTATTGTGCCGGTAGAAATTTTCCCTTTTTAAATTATGTAAATATTTTATCGTTTTGTTATATTTTTTAAAAGATTCTTTAAAAAAAAACATTATTTTTTTTAGATATAAATGAACTTTTAATTTTATTTAATCTCAGTGTTTAACCTTCTTGTGAGTTTGGCGAAGGTGTTTGTTATTAATGTGTGCATCAAATCGAACTATAGTTTTATATAAAACTATAAATAATATACTTTATATTACTGAATTATTGGTGAGCTTATGGGGATTTTCTTTTTATGATTAGCAAAAAAATCAAACAAGAAACCGTAAGAAGTTTCAACATTTATCTATTTTTAAATAAAGTTTATCCAAAAATTGAAATAGCTTAAATTAAGAATATTAATTTAAATTAGTAAATTTTGAGAATAGAGCTAATTTCACTTTTAAACGTAAACCAATTACAAAAGATACTCTTTAGATTATAGTGTTAATTGTAATTATTCTTTTAATCTTTCAAGTTTTGGATAGGTATTAAGACAACTTCCAAATTTATAATAAATCGTAAAAATTCGGACTCTGTCTAAAATTATTAAAAAGAAATAAAATAAAACCCTTAAAGCTATCTAATCTATAAATGGGTGATTTGCACTAAAATATTGCTCTATGTTTGTAAATCTAATTATAAAGGTTAGAGTTTTAACCGTATATTCTTGCTACTTCAAATTCCTATTTTTTTTATGTTCTAATTATTATTTATTATCACATTTATTATTATTACTCAGCACTTGAGGTATAAAATAGAGACGTTTGCAAAAATAGCAAAAAAAAAAAAATTATGATAATATGATTCGTGTCACTACATTTTCTAAATTGTAAAAGTGACAAATTTAAAAACGGGCAATCCTCTGATAGTCCTTTGATAGACGTTTGTTATATCTAATTACTTGTAATATTTGCAATATGCAAAAAAGATGTGCTATAAACTATTTTTTTTAAAAAAAAATTATCATCCGATACAATTTTTCCATAAATAAAATATCATACCTACAAATTATTATAATTATAAAATATGATAATCGACTTAGTTTTTCAATACCCCTAATGTAAACAAAACACATCGACTTCAACTTCGACTCGATCCAAAACGACATCATGGTGGCAACGCAATACACACCAACAACACTAATCCACAAAACTATCATTATTGTTGAATCTCTCTATTGGTATGTAAATAAAAATTTTGTAATTTCAAGTTGACTTTCATCTCATTAATTCCACGTGGCAATAGATTTATAAACACATTAATTTTTCATCAACAAAAATAAAAAGAATAGCATAATCTCATGTGTATTCTCATTTGTTTAATTTTGTAATGATGATAAATTTTGAAACAAAGGTCACATGGTGAACACAAAAACATACATAAAACAAGGAAATTAATGTAGTCCAAATTGACCCCGAAAATAATAACCAACTAATTATATGCATTCTCAATTTTCAACCTAATGTTTCCACTTAATCATTACCATAATACAAAATTTTGACTTTTTGTTAAATTAATTAAACTTATAATAACAATAATAATAACTTAACTTCAAGTCAAATTTCGCATAAAATCTTTTGTCGTTCAAATATAACGTCATCACTCAAATCGATATGTGTTTATTATTAGTTTTTTTAGAGACATGATTAAGTAAAATTTCTAAATTGGACACTAACTAGTGGAATTACTAGTGTAATTTGACCTATTAATCCTTTATTTATCTTCTACCATGATTGAGATTAACCTAATTTTACATACTTACCCTCCAATTTGATAATGTAATAACTTTCAACTTCGTCATTTGATTAAAAAGTATCTATGTGACATTATTTTAGTTCTTTTTTTAATGTTTCAAAATTAACTTTGAAATTTCATATAAAATTGATTTAGAATTGTTTATGGTTTCATTAATAATTTAGAATGCACAATTTTATGTCTCAATAGTCGAAAAATTCTAAAAAATATATACTCTATATTTTAATAACATTTAAGAGAGAATAATACCTTTTGTATATTTAACTTTAACTAATGTACTTCTACCACATAACACTAAATTTACTTTTCAAATTGCTCTCCAAAATCATTCTCACACCAACCTTTGAATTTAGAGCATCGTCTTGTTCTCCATAAATAATATTTAAAAGAAAGATACAAATATGTACATCCATGTCTATTCACGTAAAACAAATCATTTATATTTTATTTACAATAGAGTTTACAAAAATAGCAAAAAAGTATGATAATAGAATTCATGTCACTTGTATCGTCAAAATAACAAATTTAAAAACATATTACCGTCTGATTATCATTCTATTTGCTAAATTTACAATGTGCAAAAAAAGGTGTTATAAACGGTTTTTTTTAAAAAAAAATTATCATCTAATGCAATTTTTCTTATTTATATATATAAAGACAAAATTTATTATACTATTAAATTAATTTTAAAATACGTTTAGATAAGTGATTGTTTTCAGACTAGTGGTGTTTAAATAATCTCAATAACCAGACTACAAATGTCATCAAATTTATTTTTTTTAGTATAAATGGTTTGTTTTTCATTTTTATTTTTAATATAACTCAAAAAAGAAATATATTTTTTTTTTCAAGTTAGTCTTAATCCTCTCAAAACCATCCAAGAAAAGCAACCCCTCCCCACAAAATAGTTTTGAAAATTGAGCTAGAAAAGAGTCTCACACTTGCATTTGTACTCCAATTTGTTTTTACTCCTCACTAGAGCCACAAAACTTAGAATGGACCTTCTAATCGAACTAGGCTGCGTATTTGTCAGAGCATTTATGGCTTACACTTAGCATTTATTTCGATAATCATTGAAAATTTTACTTTCAAAAAACATCCATCCTTCTCTTCTTATGGGTTCGAGTGGTAAATAGACTAATTCTCTTATTATTTTTTTATAAAATTTTTGAAGAATTTCAACGGATAGTAGATGAACACACGATGAGTCGAGCATTTAAATCTTCAAAACTTTTATTTTAAGAAATGTTTATCATGGTTGTTTGTGATGCTAATAGGTGGTAGTGGTTGCCGGTTGCCGCCATTAGGTGGTGTTAAAGAAAATAGTATGGAGAAGATAGAATTATTGACGGAAAAAATTTGTTTTCGATAATTAAAAATTATCGTCACTATTTGTAACAACATTGATCGTGAATATTTAAATATACATGCTATTACATCTAATAGGCAACATTTTGGGTTTTACAAGAATTCACTAGTGAGTACATGATCACAATCTTGTGTGTGCCACAAAATCTTATATAAAATTATCTATTGATTTGTGGTTTGTATGTTACAACGGATTATTCTAAAACCTTATAAGAAGAACATCAAATGAATCTAAGTAGAGCTCAACGCATCAATTTTTTGACGACTCTAACAAGATAAGTTTTTTATTGGACATCCAAATGATAAAAATCGAACTCTCTAGTTATACAATCATTACACTTATGTAAGTTTAAGAATCTAATTTCAACATTTTGTATAAACTAAAGAGCCAGGTTTTTACAATTAAAACTTTAATGGTGTAATCACACGTTCTATCATACTTTAGGAGTGATTTTTTAATACTTTTTAATCGACTATTTAAACAAAAAAAATCATTTTGGGAAAACACAACAACAAGTGAAGCCACTTAAAATGAACTTTGGAAAACTGAGTTTAAAGTAAGTTGATTTAAGCTAACTATCTAAAACCACATTCTAAATATTAATGACTAATCTCTTTATAATTTATATGAGAAACTCCAGTCGTCGAGGTCAACAAACTCTGGCCGCCACCACTTTCAACAAATTGCCACCATCCAATCTCCTACGACTGCACGACGATCAATACAAACTTCATGAAAGAAAACACTCTTGAGAAAAAGTTGTCAGACACGTAGTATATTTTTATTTTAATATTGTTTGTTATCAAAAACCATAAAATGAATTTGATTTTTCAAAAAGAAAAAAGAAAAGTGACAAAAAAGAGTGATATTGTCATAATAATAAATTTGATGTATTTAATTATGAGTATTAAGAGAAGAGGGAGAGAGAAATAGAAGGAAGGGAGAAGAGGTGGGAAATTGGAAAGTGACGGAACGTGAAAATTCCTTGGAAGGAATTAGAAAGGAGAAGCCGAAGGGATTTTGGGTCCACAAAATCAGGAGTGTGAAAAAGCACTATATCGGCCCTTTTATAACAATATTTTACTTTCTTACACCCTTCCGGGACCATTTTTCTTCCAATTTCCTTTTCAAATTTTCACCACTATTTCATTCTTAATCTTATTCTATGTAGTTTTCTTTTCTTTTCTTTTTTCTTTTTGGTTCGGACCACGTTGATTGAATCCCTGATCTCTTAGAAAGTATTTGAGACCTGAAGTGAGTTATTATAATCTGTGATTATTATACTATGTGGATTATTATTGTCTATGTTTTGGATACAAATTATTATAGTTTGAGTTATTATAATATATGTTTGAAATAAAAGAGTGAGAATAGTGACATAGAAGGGAGTGAGGAATAGTGAAAGGAAGGAGTGAAAAATAAGAGAAATAAGAAGAAAAAAAAAAAGTCAAATAGTCTTCATCCTAGATTGTGATAATCTTTGGGGTAAACATGGACTGAGCTCATAATCTGAGGACTAAACAGTTTTTTAGTTATTTATTGAGATTATATCTCGTTTTTATCATTAGATCAATTTACGATAGTTTTCTAACTGCATGATTGTTGATAATACTTTATAGTAATAGTGTTTGTAGGCTTGCTTTCTAGAGATTGAAAACCAGAAACTATTATTTCGTTGGCTACTTGTTTGGTTTTTCATTTTTTTGAAAAATTGTACTTTTTTTTTCTTATTGTTATATTTATTATGAATATTTGAATTTTTAAAAAACTTAAAAAACCAAAAATCAGTTTTTAAAGTTAACTAACCATTTGGTATTTGATATTTTAGTTTTTTGAAAATAAAACCTAAAAACACTCCGTTTACTTGTAAATTCTTGTTTTTGTTATTCTTCCCATCAATGTTTAGCTTTTAACCACTCAAATCTTTTACTTAAGAAACATAAAAGAAATATGACAACGAATTTAGTTTCGTTAAGATGATTACTTAACAAAATGTAAATAGTTATCAAATAAGCTTTAATTTTACAAAAGCCAAATGATCACAAACAAAATTTAACAATTACCATTTTAGTTTTCAAAATCTTAACTAAATCGAACGTAAAAATTAATATTTAGAAGGGGTAGTTACTAGTTAATAGTTATAAGTGTAATCCTTTTTTAAAGAGAGATAGTTATAAATTTAGCAATTAAATTCAAAATAATTAAGTATATAGCAATATTTTAAAAAATTTACAAATATAGCAAAATTTATCAAATTCTATCAATGATAGAAGTCTATCATTGATAGACTCATACGAGTCTATCAGCGATAGTTTTGCTATATTTGTAATTTTTTTAAAATGTTGCTGGATCCTTAATTATTATTGCTAAAATAGTCATCGATTACAATTACCTTTTTAAAAATGGAGCTAAGTATCCAACAGTGACTAAATAGTTATGAAAAGGGTTGGTGAGAGGTCAGCTTTGGCAACCTGCTTGGAAACAAAGCCCATAAAGTCCAATTGGTCCAACCTAAAACTTGCTCAATGCTTTTAAGTGTAGTGCAGGTCACATTCATCCATTTCTA
>JBBPDI010000009.1:25996927-26012236 GCA_037974545.1 Cucumis variabilis | reverse complement strand
CTTCACTACCACACAAATTCTGGCTCGTCTGCCCACATTCATTTTGAGAAACTTTAACATTTTGACTGTTTACTTTTATTTTCTTCTTTTTATTTTTCATTTTTTTTTATAAATTTTCAAAAATAACAAATTTTCCAAAATATTTATAACCTAGCAAAGCAAATTCTATCGTGAATATGATACGGAAGACTATGAATGTTTTTGTTGTAACAGTTAAATATTTTAATTTATTTTGTTATTTTTTAAAATGTTTATGTTTGAATTGTTTTTTAAATAATCTAATTTAAAAAATAAGTTATTTTAAAAAAAATTAGAGTGTTTGGAAGATATTTAAAATATATTTTAAATAATTTTAGAAAAAAAAGTTTAAATTTATTAAAAAACATTTTTTTCTTAATTCAATCAAAAGAGACATTCCTATAAGTCTAAGGATTCGACCACTATTTCATGGTAAAACTCTCTTCCAACTCTCTCTAAACCTAACTGGTCAACATAATTTTTTATCCAATTACTATATTAAAAAAAACTACCTATGAAACTCATATTGCGAATATAGCAAATATGACAAGTAATTAATGATATAAGAATTATCAAAGGGTTATCGACTTTTAAATTTGCTACTTTTGCAAAATAGAAAATCTAATGACATGTGTTCTATTATCATAATTTTTTTACTATTTTTGCAAGCGTCATTTTTAAGTTGTCGGTTTTGTTTTCATGTAATAATACAACTATTGATTTTTTTTAGTCTAACAACACGTGTGATGAGAAAAATTCAAACTAACCATATGTATTATTTAGTACATCAACTATACGCAATATACAATTTGTAAAGATGGAAATCATGTCGATACCATTGAATCAATATCATCCAAGGAATCGGGGTGATAATTTATTTTTTGTGTTTTGTTGCTTTTTTTTTTTTTTTACCTCTAGGCTTGTCTATGAGTTATATTTTTAATTAGTAGAATGTTTACTCTGTCTTTTCAAATAGAAGCACCCACCTAGTCAAGTCAAAATTACTATATTTTTTTATGTCTCCAAACTACACTACAAAATATATTCACTTTTTTTAATGCCAAGTTCCCCTTCCTCATTCTATGTCGTTTTTTGTGCTCTTAGGGTCATTAACAACATATTCTATAATGACCCTAATAACATATTCTATAAAATAAAATTTCAAGTTTCAAAAATTACCAAAAATATTTAAAAAAAATAGTTCATACCATCAACTTTTGAATATTAGAATACGATAAAATTAGTAATATCATACGGTTATCAAATGATAATCGTATAGAGTTATCATAGAGTCATCAATTTTAAATTTGGTACTTTTGTAAATTTAAAAAATGTTATTACATGCACTCTATTATCATAATTTTTTTTTTACAAAAATTCCCTATTTTTAAGTATTGTAGATATTAGAGAGATTAAACCAAAAATCTCTTAAAGATCGTTATGACATATTTGTATATTAACCAAGTCATAATCACTCCTACAGTTTTAAGTTCGACTTTTATGATTAAAAAAAAATCATCATTTGAATTTTGTATTAAGATATATTTATTGTTTAAATTTGTCAACGATGATAATACAAAAAAAGACTCTTAAAAAAAGAGATTAGAATCGATTCTTTCGTAGAAGGATATGGTACAAATTTATATGAAAGAAGCACTTGTGTCAATTATGTAAAAGGGGCCGACTCATATTCTTTCAATTCAATCTGAGTTGGGCTTTTAATTTTGCAATATTTACAGCACATCCTTTGCAAAGCATATATTTACAGCACAATGGCACGTTTTTTTTTCTTTTTTTGCAGTTCAGTCCCTTCTTCATTGCCACTTCGTTTCTTCTTCTTATTATTATTAATTTAAATAAAGGAGTTTTTCTATAAAAAAAAAAAACTTACGAACTATTTATACTCCACGTAACGAAATTACTAAAAGATAAAATTTATTACGTTTGAATTTTTTATATGAATTGTAAATATTTTAGAAAAGTTGCAAAAATAGCAAAAATATATATATATATAATAATAGAATCCATCTCACTTATATTTTTTAAATTGTCAAAATGGTAAATTTAAAATCATATTACCGTTAATTACTAGTCATATTTGTTAAATTTACAATATGCTATATTATGAACTTTTTTTTGGTCATATAATGTAATTTTCCAATATTTGATGGAATGTTTTATTTTTTACTATTTCTCTTAAATAAATCAACAAATTTTGATTGAAAATTATTGTAAATAGACATTTATTTAATTGTGTGAACTAGAATTCTAAATTAATAATTTTCCATTTAAATAATAATGTTTGTTACTGTATTAATTTACATTTTTTTCAAATTACGTGCAACAAATATAATGAGAAACTTATGAAGTGTTTAATCAATATAACTAAAAAAACTATAGTTTAAATTGTTCCAACTACTAATCAGAGTTTAAATTGATATAACATCTAAAATTGAGGAATATTAAATAATATTTTTTCTTAACTTTCTCATATTTTTTTAACGTTAAAATATCATTTTTATTATTATAATCCGAAGTTCATTTACTTTTAAGTGTTTCCATATTTAATTTAAATGTCTAATTTCAATTTTAAATGGAAGTTAATTTAGAAAAAACAATAATTTGAACTTTTTATTTAAGTAGGGAATAGAGATCATATTTTCAAAAGGGAAAGAAAAAGGTGTTCAAAGAAAGGAAGAGTGTGATTTATGAGTTATGGGCTTAGGAAAGTAAAAATATTGAGCACTCAATTATTTGACAGCTCATTTATTTTAAGATCTATTTTGCCAACAAATAAAGAAAAAAAAAGGTACTGAGGCAGTCAGAAACTTGTCTACAACTTACTTCCAAGGCCAACGAAAACTTTTATTTATAGTACATAGAAAAATTAAAAAATTATAAAAAATATAAAATTTGACAAAATATTTATACTTTCTAAAAATATAGAAAATTTATAAAAATAGTAAAATGAAAATTATGATAAAAGAGTCTGTGTCATTTATATTTTTACAATTACAAAAATAATAAATTTAAAAACAGATTATTATCTAATTACTGTTGTATTTGTCAAATTTGCAATATGAAAAAAATTGTGTTATGAGTTTTTTTTTTTTGTTATCTAATGCAATTTTCCTAAAAGAAATAACACATGACACCTTTTTATTTTGCATATTACGAATATGAAAAAAAAATATGACAAGTAATTAGTGATATGGCTATCGGAAGATTATCAAAGAATTATCGACTTTTAAATTTATTACTTTTGCAACTTAGAAAATATAGTGACTTGAGCCTTGTTATCATAAAATATTTTGCTATTTTTGCAAACTTTCCTTTTTAAAAAATAGAAAAAGTTGACCAACTATTTACACTGTATAGAACAAAACCACTAAAATACAAAATCATTGTACTTAATTTTTCTATAAAGTGTAAATATTTCTTCATGCGTTATAGTTTTGATAATTTTCCTAAAAAAATAAAGTGTTTGTTAAGTTACACTTAATCATTGTCCTTAGATTTATTATGAATTTTCAATGAAGTTTGGTCGACTCTACACTAAAACCATACCTTAATAGTTGGTTTGTGATAATTTTACTTCTCATGTGTCATTAAGCTTGGAATATCGACTTTGAGGTTACATATTCGATTTTCACATTTTAATTTGTTAAATTGATATTTTTAATCTTTTTATTTTGTTCTATTTTAGTAGTATTTTTAAATGTTTCGCTTTGTTTACCTCCAATCATCAACGTTGAAATTAACTTATAAAATTAAGTTTTTTTTGTTATATTTAATGTTTTTTTTTTGTTAACATTCTCTTTGTAAATCATGAGAAATATATACATACAAATGTCTTTTATTGTTTGAAAATTATGTATATGTGAACATTTCTGTTGAACTAAGTAATAATAAATTTGAACTAAATTGTTAAGTTTGAAGTAAGTAAACTAAAATTTCATCGTTTAAAATACATAAATTAAAATTGAATAAATTTTATGATAAAATAAATAGATCGAATCACATATCTTTTATTCATCGTTAGATATTTTTATTTCATTTTACCTACGTTCATTTTGGCTATAGAATTCAATGGATAAAAACAAATCAAATACTTCCAAACCAAATAATATAATTTTAGATCCACGTATCTGTGTTATAACTCAATCAAATTTACTCTAAAAATTGTGAAATCTCTCATATGTTTGACGTGAACAATCTATTAGTTTAAAATTATAAATTTCTCAGTGTGTGTGTATATATATATATTTGGGAAACAAGTTCAATTTTTTTCCTACATTATAACTTATTCTCCAAACCAAATAATGAAAGGATACAACACCTTTTGATTGAATAACTATCAAATCAAGTCAACTAATATGTTTTAGAAAACATAGGCTTGATTTTTGTACTCTTAAAGAGAATAAATTAAAGGTGGGGGTAAAGCCAATGGGTAATGGAATTTTATTTTATCACTTCTAAAAGGATGAAATTTAATTAGAAATCTACATAAGAAAGAATGTGTTTTTGGTCTATCAATTTTAAAGACACGTCTTTCAGATCTGTTTTCAAAATATATCCTTTCTAGTAATTGAGTTTTTAAAAATAGATTTAAAATTATATCCATCGAATAAATTTATGTTTTTATTTTAAATAAAAAATAATTTATAAAAAACACATCATCTCTGAAACTGTTTTTTTTTCTTTCAAATTTTAATATATGATAATTATTTTTAAAAATTCAAACAAAATACTTCTAGGACATTTTTAAATCTGTTCGTAAAAATCTAAAAAACTAAAAAGATACGTTTTGAAAATTCATGACCAACTAAATCTATTTTCATAAAGAAAAATATTAAAAATGACAAAACTGCTAAAAATATTTACAAAATACAGTAAAATATCATATTATCTATCAACGATAGGCATCGATAAAAATCTGCTAATGTCTATTAAATCTACTAATAGAAGCCGATATCTATTATTAATATAATCTAAAATTTTGATATATTTTGTAAATATTTTAGTTTATTGTGCTGTATTTGAAAACGTCCCTTTTCACAAAACTAAAAACATAAAATATATACCTTTAAAATTCAGATTTGAAGACCAAACACATATATCCATCAAAATTTATAAACGAAAAAGAGAATAAAGTAATTTTCGGTGTTTAATTTTAGTCCTTTGGATAGAAGGAATTTGCAATGGTCGATATTTAGCAGCAAAAAGCAATTACATATCTTTGATTTTGACTTGTGAATGCTACCATTTCTTTAGTTGCTCACAATTATTAAAAGAAATAAAAACGTGTGGACCAATAGGGCCAACTAATAAATTTTGTACTCTTTGGGCAACATTTTTACAAACTTTGTTTCTAAATTTGAGGAAAATTATACCCTACAACCACTACTCTTCTCATCAGTGGAAATTTTCTAATAAAATTTGGTTGGATCGAACCGAAATGAATCGAGAATATATTGGAAATTTTCTTAATGAGAGAAACCGATACAAAGAAATATGGTTTGAATATTTGGTTTATGGGTGACTTGATTTCGGTTAAGAAAAAAAGTACAAGGTGTATTATTTAGAGTGATTTTCGAAGTGGTTCTAGAATATGTTTTAAACCACTCCAAATTAATTTCATATTAAAATTTTCACTTTTAGATACATTTTTCATTTCATTTGGTTGGTTTTAACGAATTTAAAATATGTTTTGGGGTTGATTTTGAAAATGAAAAAAAAAAAGAAATAAATTTCACGATCTCTTCTAAACATATCTAAAGAAAGAAAGAAAATCTATTGTACATACATAAAGAGACAATAGAGGATGGAATACGAAGAGTCAAAAGACAATTTGGTACCATAGAAATAACCTCTCCCTCGAAAATGAGTGAATTAGTTTTGTCGATTAATAGGAATGAATACAAGACTTGTTTATAAGTTAAGTATTCAATAATACCACTTAAATAAAACAAAATACTCAAAAGAGCACTACAGATCTAGCATTACGTTATGCATGTAAACTGCTATTAAAAATAAATTTCATTGTGTAATTTTTTTTTTACAGTCATACAAAACTCTCTTAGTCTCTTTATTGATGTAATTACAAAAGCATGGGTCCAAACAAAACAAAAATTAATTGTTGGTATGTTTTTCTAAATAAAAACAAGGATTGTAGTTAATTTAATAATAAACAATAAAAGATATTAAAATTGTGGATTTTGATTGTTCATACATATTACTGGTTAGCTACGATCGCTTTGACTGATTTTAGTTAAATTGGGATAACCATATTAATCGTTTACATTTGAGTTAATCCAAAACGAATATTAAAAATACAAACATGTTGATAATAATTTAACAAAATCCTAAGACAAGACAAATTATAATCATATAATATCACATCACTTTCAATCAATTAGTTACACTAACATTAACAATATCTTCCAAATTCCACCAAACAAAACCACCACCAACTTTAATTTCCAATATATAGGGATTTCAACTAAATAAACTAAGTAAATATTTATTTCTTTTACGAATTAGATGGAGGGTTCGTATCAAGTATTTTTTAACATCGACATACATTAACGTCAGTTGAATTAAGCTTTTGTTAACATAAATTAATTAAAAGCGATATATAAGAGTACACTTCGGTTAAGTTTGATAATTGATTTGTTTTTCTAAAAAAAGGAAAAATTATGTCTTTAAATCAAATACGTTAACTAATGATAAATTACATGTTTGAGAGTGATTTTGAAGTTGTTAAAATTACTTTTTTCATATTAAAAATTACACCAAAATATATTGTGAATTATTCAAAATTAATTTAATATTTAATTTGACACCTCTAAATACAATTTCATAATATCGAAAATCGATATTGAAAAGTTAAAAACATGTGTTTAGATTGTCTTAAAAACCATAAACACGTGATACTATCATTAAAAAAAAATTGGTACAATTGTTTCTATATATCGAATATTTTAATATTAAAATAAATATTCTCATTACAATCGTAGAATTTAAATTCAATAATGTGACGTTGACAATGTTGTCCATAAGATTACCTTTCTTTTTTTCTTTTTCAAAATTTTAAACAACAATAATAGAAAAACAAATTATCTATGTTAAATTGCAAAAAAAACACTACATGCAAAAATTTATTAGTAAAACATAAATATTTTGACAACTCTACCATTTCTTTACCATTCCCATTTTAATAGACTAAATGATAGATCTTATAATTTCCATGTTTGATATTCAAATCAAGAGAATCGTTTATTGGGTCAAATTTTTAGGAAAAGTTAGCCCATTAATAAGCCCATTTGGCATTTTTTCTTGAGATAATTGTGATAGTTGCAAATATAGTTGTTAGATTTAAATAATTGATAGATATAATAATATTTTAAACAAATTGCAAACAATAGAAAAGTTTGTCAAAATTCTGTCACAATAGGTTATCACATTTATCTATTATCAATGGACCATAAAAATTTATCATGGATAGAAGTATACCATTCTAAAAAACTTCGATATATTAGAAGTTGATTAAAAATGTTTTTATACTTTTAATTACGACCTCTACAACTGTCACTCATTATAATTACCGAAATAGTTAAAAATATGAACATTTTTAAAAATAACAAAATAAATTAAAATATCTAAAAGCTATAATAAATGTTTTAGATTTTATCAATGATGACTAATGATATCCTTCTATCTAGAAGAATATCAGTGGCTATTAAATTTTTATTATAGATAAAATCTGAAATTCTACTTAAATATTTTGTCAAATTTACTGTTTTTAAAAATTCTCATTAAAAATATAACAAAGTTTCTCTGAGTCTATCAACGATATCCGTGATAGACCATGTTTTCGCCAGTAAAATTTACTATAAAAAATTATTATTTATTATTTCTAAAATTGTTATCAAATATTTTATTATTGTTTAATTATTAATTATTTGTTAAGTGAATTATTATCTCTTTGTTTGCCGCTAGTCTTTCATCTCTATTTCAACGTTTCATCTTCTATCCTGCTTTCAAAAATGGCGGTACGTCTAAGCCTCACTCTACGCCACCCGCTTCTTCCTACCACTTATCCAATTCCAGTCAGAGCTACTCATTTCCGCAGATTCGCAGTTCAGAATTGTGTCTCCGATTCCGATGACTCTCGCAAGGTACTAACCTTTCACTTTTACTTTGCGTTTTTGGTTCACATTGCCTGCCGAGAGATATACCTATTTTCCATGATAATTCGATGTTGGAGTTTTGTTATGCTTCGATTCAAATTACGCCCTCAAACTTCTTTATGTTTACGTGTATGTGATTTTTTTGTGTCTACTTTCTGTCAATCGAGCAATATGTGGCCATTATTGTGTTACGGGCAGTTATTTGAAGATTGGGCAGCAACTTTACATCTGGTTGATCGTGTTGTCTATGTAATGCTGTAGTGTTGTGTGTTTGGATTCAAATTATGGCCTCAAACTTCTTTATGTTTATGTATCTGTGATTTTTTTGTGTTTACTTTCTGTCAATCGAGCAATATGTGGCCATTATCGTGTAACAGGAAGTTATTTGAAGATTGAGCAGCAGGTTTAGTTCTGGTTGACCGTGTTGCTTATCTGTATAAATTTATATGATGATACACTGGGTAGTTTATGGTTTGTGTTTTGAAGTGATGCAGCTTGTCTTGGAAGTGAAGGAGAAACTCGAAAGAGAATATTCTAGTCTTCCTCTTGGTCGGAATGGAAGGGATGACGAAGAGATGATCCTCTGGTTTCTGAAGGACCGAAAGTTTTCTGTTGAAGACACAGCTGCAAAATTAACAAAAGCTATTGTATATACTTGGATCCAACCTTCTTTTTTTATTTTATAAACATTACGTCTCTTGTTCAATTGTCATCACGAAAACTGAATTTTCTGTAATGGTTGTTTTTGAAATGAGATCAAGATCAAAGTTATTTTTATTAAAATTTTAGTTAATGAGATATGATAGTTTCATTGCAATTTGTTAAAATAATTATATGCCTTTCATTTTCCCTTCTATCTCTAACAGATCTGGCGTCGGGAATTTGGAGTAGATGAATTATCTGAAGATTCAGTAAAAGAAATGGCTCAAACTGGGAAGGCATTCATCCATGATTTTCTTGATGTCAATGACCGGCCAGTACTCCTTGTCGTGGCTTCCAAGCATTTACCTGCAGTAAGTTTCGTGGTTACCTATTGGTATTTAAAACTTTTCTTGCTTTGACGTTTGAGTCAATTACCCAATGCTGTCATTATCCATGGGTCATTTTTAGTACTACTGTCTTCCTTTGTAATTGAAGAAGTACTCCTTTGTTATCGTAACTTGATAGCTTATGCGCTGTAACTTATAACTGTCCATGAATTGATAATGCACCTACTCCTCCATGAATGGTGAAGTTTGACCTTATGACTTGCAATATGCTCTATGTCCATCCTCAATGGCACTTTTAATTATTTATTAATTATTTTTGTAGTAAAATTATGTTTTCATCTATATCTTAATTGAATTTACTCTCTTAACATGAATTTTGACTTTACTAATAACTCAACTGCAGATCCATGATCCTGTTGAGGATGAGAAATTGTGTGTGTTCTATGTAGAGAAGGCTCTGAGCAAGCTTCCACCTGGAAAAGAAGAAATACTTGGAATAGTTGATCTTCGAGGTTTTCGTGCTGAGAATGCAGATCTTAGGTTCTTGACATTTTTGGTAATTTTACAAGCTGAAGTTATCATTTTCCATATATAATAGGAACTCAGAAATACTATTTGTAGGTTTTTGCTGCAATTCATTTGCTAACCATCTGGCACAAGCAATATTGTTGAAAGTAGAGACGAAGAACAAACACAAGTTTTACGTGGAAATCCTAGTTCATAGAAAAACCATGGTGCAAATCTTTCTTATTATTTTCTTATAAAACTAGTGATGCAGGGGAGCATCAATTTATAGGCAATAGAAACCTAATTAAAATAATGAAACATACAATAAGTCCGCTAAAGAACTTTGGGCTTTCAGCATATAATAAGTCCGCTAATTCTAACAAGCAGAACTATATGATCTGTATGCATTTTACATTTTTTAGTTAAAAGTTTTCTGCTCATATTTCTAGGAACAGGAAGCAGCCATTTGTAAAATAGTTTGTCTATGCCAATCATTGATTTTAAGCATGAAAATTATATTGCATTTTTCTTTTCCACAAAACAACCACTTAATATACTTATTAGCATTAGGCTTGCAGCTGCAAGGATGCTTCATTTAATAGCTAGCACTATAACTCAATTCTTAGTGTGAAAAATGGGATTGAGCGGGTAGAGCACTCCTTTGGCATATTTGATTGGAAAGGAATCTTCGTACTTTTGAAGATGAGTCTTTTTGTTTTGAAATTTTTTGTAGAAATGTGCAGCACACTGCTTTTTGGTGGTGCTATAACTTATAAGCACAGGAAACTTGTTTGTAACTATAGCTCACAGAAAAACTCTTCTTTAGTTTTTTTTTTTTGTTGGTTGGGTATCCTCTTCCCCCAGCCCTTGGAAAATTTTCTTCTTCTATTTGGAATATGCTCATGTTTCTTGTCAAAGAAAAAAAGAAAAGAAAGAAAAATGGGATATTCTTCCCTACTTCTCCTTTCCCTCTCCTAAGGGCTCTATGTTTCCTGATTCTGGTGGGTTAGGATGTTGTATGGGGTCAAGATTTTTGCGTTTTGATGGCTTCTTTGTCATTTATTCTTTGTTTTTTCTGATATCTATATGCTCTTTTCTCTGGCAGTTTGATGTGTTCTACTTCTACTATCCAAAACGGCTAGGTCAAGTCCTCTTTGTAGAAGCTCCATCTGTGTTCAGACCACTATGGCAACTTACCAAGCCATTACTAAAATCATATGCCTCTCTGGTATGCACACTTCCATTTCTTAAGTTTGGTTATTCATCTAAAAATAACTCAATCACATAAAAACTTGGTCTATTAAGTTTTATTAAGCTGTTTGTAACTGTTGTTTGTCTTCAAGCCCTATCCTACATCCTTATAGTTTGCTCGGAGTATTTTAATAGTTTTTGTAATTTTTTTCATTTTTGAAGGTGAGATTTTGTTCCGTAGATACAATCAAAAAGGAATACTTTACTGAAGCTACACTGCCGGCCATCTTTAAAGACTGAGGAATTAAATGTTGTCACTCTCAGCAAACAGGTCCAAATTAGGTTGTATTAAGACAAGCGAGTACTGAAAAGATTATAAAATTCCACCTGTTCATATTTTGGGAAATAAAAAAGAAGATTCTTTCAAGTACATTTGATATTCACTTTGCTAATTGTGAGGCTACATTTCTTCAGAGATGAAGGTCCGTTAACGCTAATAAGCCCATGGAACTTGTAAGTTTCTGAGTTCAGTGACATTTCTTCATGATTTTCAGAAAGCTGACTGAAAACTGAAATGTGTGTTGATATCTAAGTTGAATTAGAGCTGGAGTTTTCATTTTTTATGTTTGTATTTATTTGGTTAAATTTCAATTTTGGTCCCTAGGGTTTCAAGAAAGTTAGAATTTGGTTCTTATAACTATAAAAGTTAAAACTTATTCCATATGGTTTGATAGAATCTTTGTTACTAGTCCCTACCCTAGGGACTATTTATGTGGATTTTACATAACTATAAGGACTAAATTCTAATTCTAAATCATAAAGACTAAATTCTAATTTTAAATCATAAAGACTATATTCTAACTTTTTTTTTCAAACCATAGCACCAAGTTTACAACTAACCTATTTGTTTTTATTTATTGACAACAGGAATTCTGCATAATCAGGTCCACCGTTGCGTCTTTCTACAATATGACGCGGACGCTCTGATGGAGAAAATATTTCATAACAATGAAAAAGTGTAGAATTCAATTTTCCCTCTCAAATTCTATGTTTTGATTTGATACACAATGAGGAATCCAGAGATTTTCAAGTATTCAAACGTGGAATGTGGAGGTAAGTGATTCTATCTAAAAGAAGTTCAAAACTTCAAACACAAAATATTTGTTCTTGTTTCATTTTAAATTATCACCGTGTTTTTTCTTTCTTTCAATGTATTATAAATTTATAAAAACATAACATATTGCATAAATGCCTCAAATCATAACCTCGCAATTGTCAAGGCTTCCCTTCTTGTTAGGAATAGAGCCTTTTAGGTGTAATTAAAAACAAAGTCAGAAGTGTCTTTATTATCTTAAATCTGGGGCCCTACTCATAAAAATGACTAAACGAGGTGTCCAATTTCCAAAATTACATATAGTATATAAGAACATTAGAGTTGACTTAGCGTTTGTTGTCTATACACTTTTAAGAAGATTTTGGGTTCTTCAAGTTTAGTCTACAGACATCGATATATGGAAGTATAGAGTGTCTATTATTTCTAACACTCGCCTTTTATGTTATGTGGAGATATTTGTGAATGTCTTAAAAGACAGATTTGAATCTCCATCTTATTAAGCTCTATAAAAAAACCAAGAGATAGTGGGAATTGCTACAAATTATCATATTTGACATCTCTTCTACTTGAGTCAATTGGTACTAAGATTAAGATTTATCATCATTTTCCTTTTTAAATTTGTTTGTTGTCAGTGACTGTGAAGTTGAGTGAATAAATACAAATTTTTAGCTGTAAAAAGTCATCTGTGCAGGATATCCATCCAAACCAAAAACATCAAATAGTGAGAAAACAACAATATGAAAATAGACTCCCCCCAGCTTCAGCATTGCCTTTTTTTTAGATAAACCCTATACAATATTTAAGGTAAAATAAAACAAAAATTAAACAAAAACAATTAATATGAACAAAAGAATACAAGATAACAGTGAGATGGAAGTTCATGTACTTTCTGGGTAATCCTTAGAATGATTTCTTTATATTTTGCTCGTTTTGTTTTTGTTTTTTGCACCCATTGTGTCGTTTTTGTTATTTTGATTTATTGCTCTTATACACATAGATCAATATTTGTTTTTCATACTCACTAATTTAAGCGTGTGTGACCCACCGTTTAATAAAGAAAAGTTAAATTCTCTAGCATAGCTCAACCGATTTACGAATGTTCGACTAAGAGGTATATGGTTTGAACTTTCCTTACTCTTATTTTACTTAAAAAAGCAAAAGGTTAAATTACATAGCTAATCTTTATGGTTTGAAAAAAGTTAGAATTTAGTTTCGATAGTTATACAAGCTTGAATTTAGTCGTTCGGGTTTGAAACCTCTTTTAAAAGATTTGAAATCTTTAATCCAACAATTTTCTACTTCAATTTTCTTACCAGCGTGGCCACAAAATATGGATAGGGATGTTGAACAATTTCTGTTCTATTACTTCATACTTTTGTAGAACAAATCACGGGTTGTTGGTGATTTTTTCTCCAAGTTAACATGATTTTATATTGTTATTACAAGTGTCGGTCTAAATACTTAAATTATAGGAAGGTTATATAGCAAGCAAATAATAAGTCCATAGGTATATTATATAGGTTGAATTGGCATATTTGCATTGATGATTTCTCGAATCAGTTGTGAAAATATAGTAATCGGACTCAAAATATTTGTCAATATAGCACAATCTAAAAGAATTTGTAGTTATAACAAAACTTAAACCATTTTTTAAAAGTGTCATTGTGTATTTAGTTATCATCTCTATTTAAGGTATGAATTAATACTCAACCAAGATCCTAAGAAAATTTTAAACATTGAAAGAAGTTGTGAAGGTGAACTTATTTTGAAATAATTTGGTGTGTTTGATCTTTTCTGAAATGAGTTTGCTTGTTTTGTAAGTTTACCAGTTAATATGTGCTAACAATTTTTCTTATTCAAATTTGAGAAACATAAATAAACATATAGCCTTTTTCAACTCTATACATTGTAAATATATGTTTTCTAGTCAAACATTACTATATTGATTACATTCATACCACTTCAATTCAGATTTCACCACTGTCACTTATTATATTTGGTGGACCCAAGTTCCCTCAAATATTAATGAGATCATTAAATTTTAATATTCAATTTTAGTATTGCATTATTAACAACAATGGAAAGAGAATATTGGATTACAAATGTAGAGTTTAGATTAATCTTAAATATGTTGAAAATTGTTTTAAATATAGCAAAACGTCATCTATTTATGATAGGCCATAGTGAACTAATGTATTTGATATGACACAGATAGATACATATTGTGCCATTGTAAATAGTTATTCAATGTTGACGACTTTATACAATTAACCGTGTCCTCTTGAGCCATTTTGCCCATTTATTATTCTAACATCACCTTAATGAGCATCTATACTTGAAAAGTTGTGTCCAATATTGAAGGGCACCAATTGACTTCTAAACTTAAATAGTACCTTTTTATACATGGACTATCTATACACAAATGTATGCATTCGATTCAATATGTGAACACCGATGTCCAATAATTGTCTTGTCACACACGTTGACATCCTCATGTAGATTCACGTTTCAAACATTGACGGTAAAGTGTAGACACTTACTAAAAACGTAGAGTTATATTCTTATACTATTAATGAAGCAATGAGATTTAAACCTACAAACACTATTGGTTGATAAATATCCAATATTATCTCACCGATAAAACTATCATCAATTAATAATTGCTACGTAATCACTCTCAAAAGTCGAATGTTTGATGGATAATCCATAAATTATTGTATAATCGTATAGGCTTAAATTGGCAATCCATGAATTATCGTATAATCGTGTAGGCTTAAATTGGCTGTCATAAACAACTTAATAACATGCTTTAGAAAAGTAATTTAATCTAAATTATCATATTAAGAAAAAAGCTAAACCCACAAGTATGTATGTTAAAAAAACGATTTTAAATCAAAATAGGGAAATTAGTTGTTAAATGATGATGATCATTGTAAAGTAAATAAATAAAAAAAGATTATTACATAGTAAGATTAACTTTATCCGAAAGAACTGTGGAATTACCGAAACTGAAGGCTATTTTTTTTACAAAGTTTTTAGTTTATCTTCTCATATTCTCATGAATTGAAAAAGAGAAAGTATTTATATATACAATAAAAGAATTAATAAAGATAAATTATTAGGAATTATTAATTTCTAATATTATCAATTATCACAGGCACGGCAAAGGCAAAAACAAAAACAACTCGTTGTTCATCCTCGAACTCTTCCTCTGCTATCTTCCCCTTTCCGCCCGTTCGTTCATTCCATATATTATTGCTCCGATCGCAGGCCCATCACTCTCGACTTCCCGTTATTC
>JBBPDI010000009.1:25940417-25951073 GCA_037974545.1 Cucumis variabilis | reverse complement strand
TAGTAAGATAGTTGCCCTTTCCCGATTACCACAGTCAATAGAATTAGAAATTTGAACGCTAACCATCGATTGACGTAAAGGTGGTGCATCAAGAAGTGCAAACGGACGAGGAATTGAGAAAATAATTAATATATCAGAAAAGGATCCTAAAGAGGTGCCCAAGGAAAGTCGTTCTACAAGGGCAAGTTAGTTATTTCAAAAAATTGTCATTGTATGTCAGCATTATTACAGACATTCCACAACTTGGTATAAGGAGGCCATTCCAAGTATTTGAGGACTTATAAAAGGATGGAAAGAGAGTTATAGGGAATGAAAGAAGATTTACAAATATGTGACCGAATGTGTAGTTTGTCAAAGAAACAAGATAGAAGCAGTATCTCCAACAGGACTATTGCAACCCTTGCCCATTCTAGAGAGTGTGGGACGATATCATCATGAACTTTGTGGAAATATTACCAAAATCAAAAGGGTATCATTCTGTCATCTGGATTTGTTTGAGTTACAACTCACTCCGAAAAGAGTGTTGATGGGAATAGTGGCAAGCACAAGATGAATGGCTCATTAAATGGTCCAAAATGTCAGAAGCATAAGCCACTTAGGAAGACAAATAGAGAATGACTCAAAATTTCCCAACTTTCCACCTCGAGGACAAGGTGAGTTTCAAGCCTAAGGGGAATGTAAGGTCACTAATAATTCATAAGTATGAGAGAAGCGTAAGAAAATCAATTCAAAGGCAGCAAACTCAACAAGATCGTTAGGGGAGGATGATACAAATCAAGGAAGGGACCACGAAATATTGGGATGTCATACTGAGGCCGGGTTTAAGTAGGTGCATGGCAGATGGAAAAAGGTGTGGAGAATTTAAGGCTTGAAGAAGCGGATAGAAGAGGGAGGCATTCTTGAACACTTCTCTTATCTTTTCCGTCTTTGAGGATTGCTTGTTTTTTAATGAAATCAATGTCTTTAAGTGAGAAAGAATGAGACAATACGAGGACATCAAAAAATATCAACCCACCAAAACACCCTTACTAAAACAAGGGGACCAACTAAGTAAAATAAATGTTACCAACAGATTAATTATAAAAGTTCTTCGAAATCGAAGCCCAAAAAGAACCCTTTTTATCTTTGAAGGGTAGATGGGAGGAACTCCTCCATCATCGCTTTGACACTCAAAAGGCTAGCAAAACTAACACCAACTCCTGGACGAAAGAGCTCCACACAACCCACGCATAATGACAATCTCAAAGAAGATGATCAAGATCTTCCTCCGCCTTTCAACAAAAAGGCTTGATAAGTGAAGTTCTCCTAACAAGCCTATCAACATTATTAACCCGACCAAGAAAGACTTGCTAGATAAAGAACTTAACTTTCTTAGAAACCTTAATCCTCCAAACCGCGTCAAAAACCGACTCCTTAAAGAGTGTGGGATCAACAAAAGACTAAACAAAGAATTACACCCATAACCTCGTCTAGTATTAGGGTTCCACGCAAGAGCATCCCTTCTCCCCTCCTTAAAATTGCACCTCCCAAAGCAAAGAAATACGATAGGTCACCTCTATTGTTTCCCTATGGGTCATATTACGACGGAACCCAGAGGAAAAAAAAAACCAGGATTCTCATATCCAACCAAAAGATCCAAAATCATACAATTTTTGAAAGAGGAATGATAAAGATGCGAAAATAATGAACAAAGTGAATCCTCCCACACCCATGGAACCCGAAAGAAAAAAAACACGAGAATCTCAAATCCAACCAAAAGATCCAAAATCATACAATTTTTGGAAGAGGATAAATGATAAAGATGCAAAAAAAATTAACAAAGTGAATCTTCCCCCACCCACTAATCCCTCCAAAAGTATATGTCCTAACCATCCCCTACAAAGCAACAAGTAAACCAAGAGAAAGTAGGGAGCTCGAAAGAGATATCCTTCCAAGGATTTCGGTGCATGCCTTTAACCCCTTTCGTTGTGCAATCAAAGGGATCGAAGTCATGCTTACTCACAATAATCCTATACTATAAAGAATTAGGTTCAAGAGAAAAGCACCAAAGCCAATTGGCCAACAAAGCTTTATTGCATATTCTTCAGATTACCAATCTCTAGACCCCCAGACTCACATGGAACCCCACCACCTCCCAACTCACCAGATAGAAACTGTGACCTTCGTCCACCCCCTCCCACATAAAATCTCTCATGTACTTTTCAATGAATTTACACACCAAAGTAGGGGCCTAAAAAGTGAAGTAATACACCAAATTCAACCCAACAGAGTTAATCTACCAGCTTTTGAGAAGAACCATTACATTCACACAGCCAACCTCTTATGGATTTTCTCACAAATAGAATCACAAAAGGACTAAGCTCTTAAATTGCCCCTAGATGAAATTGCCCCTAGAGGAAGCCTGAGAAAATAAGAAGGGAAGGAACTAACGTCACCTGTTGATTGTGTAATAAGGATCCTTTGGATTATCTACCAGCTTTTGAGGGTTGCTTGTTGTAGTAAGGAGCTTTTGGATTATTCTTCAACATAGAAGATTGTGTTTTTGAAAGCTTGGTCTCCTCCCAAGGGATGGACTTCCCTTGTTTGGCCTGGATTTGGCTTAGATGCATTAGTACCACCATTAGTACCACCATATTCATCATTCCAACCATGTTCATCAATATTAAACATCATCTTGACATTATAGCCCATCCAACCAAATCACAATCAAAGTAAATTATCTTACAAGAAGCCTATGAAGTAGAAGATGAGGGAGATAAAGAAGATGCACACTGACGTTGAAGAAATTTAAAATAGAAATCATGTGGTATTAGGTCAAAAAAAAAACCAATAACCTAACCAACCCAAATCACCCGTGGATTAGAAAATTGGAGAAAAAATATAGAGTGGGGTTGCCGAGTTGTGTAAATAAGGGGTCAGGTTGACCCGGTCCAACCCAATTATGTATAATATATATAAACCTAAAATCTAAAAGTAAAACTCTTTTAGATGTACATTGTAGACTTGAAATTTGAATCTATAATATATATATATCACCTTGAATGACAATTTGTTCACCTTGCATATTGAAAAACAATATAAAAATTTATTAAATTATCAAGAGATAAGAAGAAAAAAATCAACCCGCCAACCCAACTCGGTCCAACCCAGATTTCTTGGGTTGGGTTGGGTTGATCCTTGCATATTCAACCAATATGGTTCATATTTCGCCAACCTGAATACTTTGGGTTGGTCCATAATTTTCTTCAAATCGGCCCAACCTAGCCTATGTACATAGCTATGTGGTATATGATTGGTTGTCCATGGATGACTGAAGTAAGAAACTGAAAAGAAATAAGGCAAGAAGAAACCAAAGACGATGACCATAACCACAAATTAGAAGAAGCAAATAAAGATGTTGTAAATGATAAAGAAATTGAAGAAGATGTTGGTTTGAAGTTTGATGTCGCCAGAGGGGTTACGAGGTCATCCTTATTGTGGAAGGCCATATATTGATTCGTCAAAGGAGCTCATCAATTCGAACATGGAAGCACTGTCGACAGTCGAAGCTTCACTAGAGAAGAGCAGTTTAGCAATAGTAGCTTCACCGAAGAGTATCTGTCGTCCATGCCTCGTTTTGTCCATAAACAATGCAAAAGAAAAGAAAAGGGCATCGACTCAAGGAGGAAGAAAGGATTATAAAATCAAGGGTATTTTCATAGTTTCTTCAAAAAAAACCAATGGATACCTCCGCCCATTGAGCCCAATAGGCCACACAAGCCAACATTTACAAATCGAAGCAGTTTTCATGATAGGCCAAGAAATGTCCAATTTCCTCACAAGAACAAGGCCCCGCGAGGACCCGCCTCGAATAAGGACGGGAACTGTTCTATAAATTTTCAAATTGTCATATAAAACTAACGATAATAAGCAATTAAGTGATAGATTTAATTATTTAATTAGAGTGTTTCCTACATTGATGATATCAAACCAATGGCAACTTAGTGAGCGAGCAAGCCGAAGACCAAGATCGGGACCAGGCGAGCCAAAAAACACGATCGTGACTGAGCGACCCAAAGAGCATGATTGTGACGGGGCGACCTGAAGAGCATGATTGGGACCGAGCAAGTCGAAGACCATGATTGGGACCGAGCGAGCCGAAGAGCATGATCGAGACCGAGAGAAGAGCGAGAGAAGATCCAAAGCGATGAGAGAAGACCAAGCGAGAGAAGATCCAGGGCGATAAGAGAAGACCGAGCAAGAGAAGATTAAGGGCGATAAGAGAAGAGCATGATCGTGACCAAGAGAAGAGCATGATCGTGATCGAGAGAAGAGCGAGAGAAGATCCAGGGCGATAAGAGAAGACCCAGCGAGAGAAGATCCAGAGCGATAAGAGAAGACCCAGGGCGAGAAGAGAGGACCCAGGGCGAGAAGAGAGGACCCAGGGCGAGAAGAGAGGACCCAGGGAGAGAAGAGAGGATCCAGGGAGAGAAGAGAGGATCGAGCGAGAGAAGAGAGGATCGAGCGAGAGAAGAGAGGATCGAGCGAGAGAAGAGAGGATCGAGCGAGAGAAGAGAGGATCGAGCGCGAGAAGAGAGGATCGAGCGCGAGAAGAGAGGAACGAGCGCGAGAAGAGAGGAACGAGCGCGAGAAGAGAGGAACGAGCGCGAGAAGAGAGGAACGAGCGAGAGAAGAGAGGATCGAGCGAGAGAAGAGAGGATCGAGCGAGAGAAGAGAGGATCGAGCGAGAGAAGAGAGGATCGAGAGAAGAGAAGATCGAGCGAGAGAAGAGAAGATCGAGCGAGAGAGCAAGAGCCCATCTACACGTGTTTCCTTAGGTAACTACGCTTAATTTTGCATAGGGATTGAGAGTTTAGGCACTGATTTCAATTTGCCAGGGTTTTCATATCATTGCAAACCAATATTCAAACAAAAACATAATAAGCCAAACTAAAAAGGAAGAAAACGATGAACCTCCCTCTAAACTCAAACAATCGACCTCAACTCAACCAACATACATGTCCCCAAGATCAACAGGAGGTAAAACAAATAAAAATGAAACTTACATTGTCGCCGATACCTTTGGAGTTCCCTCTTAGAAGAGATTGAGTAGATTCCTCTGAAGAAGACACCGGAAGAATAGCTCAACTTGGACCCACTTTAAGGAGAGGTCGAAATTAGAAAGAATCTGTATCAGCAAATTCTTGCAACCCGACGTCCCTTTCTGAAGAATTCGCAACCCTAAGTACGACTTGTTCCCACACAAACAAATCAGCCGCGATCGGTGGACCCAATTCCTGAGTGGGAGAAGTTTGACGGCACTACTCGATATTTATGGTCCAACCTTTATATATACTTCCTAAAGATACCATTTGTTGGAGTCATTCTCATCCCTTGCCTTTGGGCTTTGAGTCCAAGCCCATTTACCTCGGGATCTCTTTTCTTTTCATTTCAAAATGAGCTCATAATTTAGAATTGAGACAGATAAAATACTTAAATCGATCCTAAGATTTTAGAAATGTCCTATGATTTATTTTTTATTAGGTTTGGTATATTTTTAAAATAATTATAATTTTATTATATTTATTAATTATAGATAGTTTTCTAAATTAAATTTAAATTATTTTTTATGTAGATTATACTCATCTAATTATATAAATTATAACTGCTATTAATTAATATATAAATTTGTTATGAAAATTAGTTAGAAATATTTTATTAATTTAATATAAAATGAAACATTTTATAATATGGAATAATCTAATAATAAAATATAACATTATCTATTAATTTTTATTATTAACTAGACATAAGATTTTTATTAAATGTCTCATCATTCGTATATACTATGGTATATCAATGAATAATAATTTTATGTTTTATGATTTGTCACATATGTACTACGGCATATATTTAATAATACACACATGTTTTTTTCATGTTATGTGATTTTTTCTTACTGCATATATATATTAGTATATACACATATTATATATTCATTCAATATTTTTTGTATTTCTTAGATATATGTTATTGAATAATTTATTTATGTTTTGGGATTTATTACATATATACTATTGCATATATTCAATAACACATATGCATATTTTTTTCATGTTTTTTGATTTTTTCTTATTACATTTATATACCACTATATACATAGATTATGTATTTGATCAGTATTTTTTTAATTATTACATATATACTACTGCATAATACATATATTTTCTATAGTTTGTTACATATATACTATTTAATATATTTAATAATACATAAATGATGTTATCTTCAATATACTCAATATACCTTAATGTATTTCAAATATTAAATATAAATTATTACTAACCTTAAATTTTTGTCAAAATTTGTTCGAAATATCATTGTACCAATCGGCCGCCGATGTTATTCTTCTTCACCGCTTATACTTCCCTCAATCTTCTGTTGTTCAACATCTTTTGTAAAAAAAATGGAATCAATATTCAACGTATTCGAATAAAAAAACTTTTACTTTTTTTTTTATTTCCTAAATTGTAACCCATGTCCTTGATTTCTCTCATTGTCGGTCCACCTTCTATAAACAAATTGATACAAGAACATTTTATTCATAAAATATACACCGTATTATTCAATATATTCTATAATTAGGTTGAATATATGAAAAACAATGCAAAACGAAATAAATAATGGACGGAGAGAGATTGGAAAGTGAGAGAGAGATCGAGATGGAAGAATTTTTTAATAAAATCACCAAAATAAAAAATAATTAAGGAACAAATTTTATTATAATATAATTAATCACTTACCATATTTATATATGATATCTAATAAATTATTAATAATGGTTCACTTTCCTTTTTCTATTTTGTTAATATATTATTAATAATAAAGATGGATAAATTGGTCATTTGAGTCTTATATCGATATAAAATATTCGTCAATTTACGACATTTTTTTAAATTTTTAAATTTTTTTAGTAGATCCTGTAATATGGTATAGCATTTTAGATCATCTTAGTTAAAGACCGTTAGCGTTATTGTTTGTTGCAAATATAATCATCGTAGATAATGGAATATACGGTAATATTTTTAAAAAGTGATAAATATGTTGAATTTTATCACTAATGGGTCATGTTGTAAATATTTGTTTATCACTAATAGACCATAAGAGTGTGAAGTCTATCACATATAGATTTTGCTATATTTGCAATTTTTTTAAACATTGCTATATGTTTGATTATTATTTCTAAAATTGTCACCAATTATAATCCCTTGTTAATATTTTACAAAGATGTTAAAATTTAATAATATTCAAAAACTAACTTTTGATATATTTTTAATTGGGACATCTAAAAAATAGTAGAATTTTTTAACTATTTATAAAATATAGCAAAATTTATGAAACTATCAATAATTGTTTTGATGTATTTTAAAAATAGTTTCATTATTTTTTGTTATCAATGATCGTTTTTCTTTTAAATTTCGTGATGGAATTTTCTTGTAGTATTCTCTCTCCACATATAGTGATAGTTATATAAAAATTCTATATGTTGAGTATTATCAATCACATCGTATCTTGTCACACAAGTTTTAAAAATATTTAATTCCTTATTAGTAACATTGTTTCATAATGTTCTCAAATGAATGTTTTTCTTCATTTTAGGTAATTTTGTTTAGTAATTTTAATAATATTACTATCTAAAATCGATCACCTCTTCGTTGAGATCTCATGTATGAGTCAAATATACTTTTACGAAAACTCTATCAAGCTAAAATTGAAAGCTCTTTTAGTATGAGAACCTCTAGTTCTCTATCACTCTTCTAAATCAACTTGATTTCAATGACGAATTTGACGCGAATTGCCTCAAAATCAAATATTGATAACAAGATACTTGTCTCAAGATTAAAAAACAACATGCGGTTTGATGATCTATTGGCATCCAACTTAGCTTGTGAATTGCCAAATTCATGACACAATCTCAAAACAAGCACAATGCAAAATTTTCCTTCATTGTAAAATACAATAGAAACAATCCAAAGCCAATGTTCAACAGTCTCACACTAAAAATAACAAAAATATCCCTACTTGAGATAACATTAAAATGATAAAATTGGAAAATAACAAATCTTATATTTGTTGGATAAAACGTAAATAATAATTTTATGCATTTTGTGGTTTGTATCATTATCCTTCCCTCAAATGAGATTTGTCCTCAAATCAAAATCAATCCCTTTATAAAAATGGTTTCAAAGTCACAAGGAGACAACGATGACACTTTTTCAAACTTGCTTTTTTCAAACTCCTTCGCAAGCAACTTTGTAGCAGTAGAATGTCAAATGTTGTTGTCTTAGACAAAGTACCACTCATAGGCTTTTCTCTCCCATTTATGTAACGCATTTGTCTTTTATATATGTCTATTGCTTGTGTCCTGGTTGTATGTTTTTTTCTTTCCAACTTGCACACGACAAGTTTTACTTCTCCTCTCGAAGCATGCAAGAGAGTAACGTCGCATGCAACATGTTACTTTGGGATCTCATGTACTAGCAATATCAACACAAAGTATCCTCATTTCAAAATCACCAGCATCTACTTACTCTACCACCTTAGCATTCCAAGATTGTTATCTAACAGTCATTAAAAGCCATATAACTATTGTTACAAATCAAATAATGTAAAAAAATAGGAATGGTTACCGAGGTTATTTATTCAAAATTTTGTTATAAAAAGAAGTAAAATGTTAATAGATAAAAGCTTGATTTAATTATTTTCATATATGGAATTAAACTCAACAACTCCTGGTATTGTGGGAGAATAAAGTATATAGAAAAAACCAAAAGAAAATATGTATATATAACTGTATTAAAAGTAAACGAAATATACATTATAAAGTTAATAACTTCGACTTAATTGGTATTATTTTAGAATAACCCATAAATCAAACCAATGCATCCTAAAAACTCTCATTTATTTCAAGTCAACCCAATCCAAGTGGCATGTGTTAGATTTGGTTGATTAATTTCTTATCAGGTTTTCTGAATTAAGTACAGAGTCAGGCACCAGTTCAGACCTAAACTTGCCTCCACTACCGAGAAACAGAGGCAAATATGATGGAATTCCTATGTAAAATACATACCATTCAGTATTATCTCACTTCCTAGCTGGAAAAATATATCCTAAGAAATCATTTCTGAATTCACAAACTTAAAACAAAGAATGACTTATGCTCTAGGACACTTTTCAACTACAAATATTACAGGGGGTTATGCATAATAGATGAATAGTCCACTTCCAGCAGCACAAGCGATTAAATTTTCAGATGGGTGCCACGCTAAATGTAGTAACTTGGAGTTCAAGTCAACAGAAGTTTCACAACCGTCAGAGCTTGAATGTTCACTACCTGTGAGATCAAGGAGTCCACCACCGTTGGTTCAATGTTTTTCAGAGTATTTGTGAGGGAATATAGTGCAAAGAGAGGAGGGAAGGGAGGAACTAACCATGCCGAAAGAAATCACGTGTCAAATTGCTTAAGGATGACCGTCTCGCCCGTCGAGTGGTGGCCTGTCGAGTGATCTGGAGATGTGGTCTCCTGTGTTGTAATTTAGACGTATAACAGAAGCTAAGAGCAAATAGGAGGCATAACTAGGGAGGGGGCAAGTCTCAAACACACACACATAGGAATTCAGATTGTGAAGCCTTCCCGTTAACACAATAAAAAATTAAAAAAAAAAACTGAAAATCATTATATATACAACGCATAAATCTTGGTCCAAAATGATAGAAATTTGAATCTCCAGTTCCTAAGAAAATTTGCAGTATTCCATAAGTTTTCTTTATGTTGGTGTTAACGACGAACTGACAATATCGCAAGTGCTTCAAACAACGCTTGTTCAAAAAGCTACCCTGAGAACTACCCTTTTATCTTCATATTATTTTTCATGCCTTTCCACTTTGCTTCTCGTCTTGACATTTATTCTCAAAATGGGTTGCACGACTCTCCATTATTATTAAATAATACTAATATGGCTGAAAATAAAAGAGATTAGGATCCATGCTGCTAGAGTAATATAAATTATCGTGAGAAACAACAAGTACTAACAACTCGGCTCGTCTAACATATGCAAGTTATTAGCCATGGAAACTTAACAAGATGCAAATCTTCTGTCAGCAAAAACATGCGAGCAATTTCAAGTTCCAAGCCTGATCATGTTGAAACCACAGGATTCAAGAGGATTACATTTAGGCAGAAAACCATGAATACTGTAGTAAATAAAACAGATAATAACCTATCAGGAATCTTTCCCACTTCTGTAGTGATCCCTTCCGAACTCGCAGAGCCATAAGAGAACATCCGTAAATGGTTGCTGAAAGAAGAGTAATATGTCACTACAACTTTCTGAGTATTTCATAAGCATTTGGAGTGTACTGATGAAGTTTGCCATAACAACAGAAAGGGAAGTGAACAAGACAGTAAAGCAGCAATTGAAAAAAACATCAATCCAGCCAAAGGCAAACTAAATGCGAATCTATCTTATAGGATAGGGAACTTCAGTTAAGATTAGTGGTCAAACCTGTAAGATCCAGTTGCAAAGTGAAGCCCGTCTGCACTGAGGCAACATTCAAATCTATCAAATATGGAATCGTTATCATACAGCTCACACAACTGAAGAAGAGACACCAGTA
>JBBPDI010000009.1:25851498-25872348 GCA_037974545.1 Cucumis variabilis | reverse complement strand
AGATATTTCAAGCACCATATCCAACATCAAAACGAAGTGGGTAAAACCAAATTGGGTCATGGTAACGAAAATAAAGGAGAGAAACTCGAAACTTCAACCACTGTAGCAGCTTCCGATGACCTACGGGTGCTGTGCGGCGGTCGGGGGAACTGTGCGCGAGTGAAAGAGATAAACGGATGGAGAAGGGTCTGAAAGAGAGACAACCGATCGAGAGAGAGACGAACAAGAAACGAAAGAAGAAAAGATCAAGAATTCACCGGCGACGATCCTTCGCACGGCGCGTGGGGGACTGGGCAGACGTCGAAGACGACGGCAGCTGGATACGCTGTGGAGGCGGGTGGTCGGCGGACGGTGGCAAGATATATCGAGAGAGGGGTGGCTGGGTTTTAGGTAGGAAAATGACTAATTTTTGTAAAATATGTTATTTTTAGGAATTTTTTAAAAAATAAAACAAAACTTTGAAAATATTTACCTCTTACCATTTTGGAAAAGAAAAAAATTCTTCAGCCACTACATAAAATAACAAAAATCGCGATAAATGATCTTGTGGCAATTTAAACGATCTTGTACTAAACATAAACGATTTTGGTACACGATCTTTCATGGTACACAGTCGCTAACGTGCTTCCCTCGTACGCAATCTAAACGATCTTGTATCATTGTATTCAATCTAAACAATCATCAACGATATTGTACCCAGTCTAAATAGTTTTGTATTAAATCTAAATGATCTTGGTACAATATTTGATCATGAAAAAAAGAACAAGAAGAGTAATACAATACTTGACAATGAAAAAAGACTAACAAAAAAGTGACGTCGAATACGAGAGATGGCGAAAAAGAAATAAATCTAAGAAATTCTTGAAAAGCAAATCTGAAATTTATTAAAAATTAACTAAGTTATATGAGGTTCCGTCCTTTTTTTTATTTTGTTATACGGGTCGTAAATATTTTCAGTTTTGTTCTATATATGTGTGTGTAAATTAACCTTATTTTTATCTCTTTTTTTTTCTTGAAAAATTTTACTGACTTACTCAAATTCTATGTCTAACGGGTAACAATATGAGTTGAACCTGAATAACCCGAACTACCCAACCCATATTATAAGGGTTGAGTTGAGTCAAAATATGGGTTAGGTTGGGTTAAAAAAATTTTGATTTTTTTCAGGTTGGGTTGGGTCTCTGGTTAGAGGGTTGAAAAATTCGATTCAACCCAACCCAACCCTAATTAATATATATATATATATAGTATGAAATTTTGAATTATGTATGTTTGAAATTTAAATGTAACAATTTTGAACTTTTATAACCATTAGAAGCCGGAAACAAGAAAAAAAACTATACAATCCGATAACCCAATCCAACCCAACCTATATTTTACGGGTTGATTAGAAACTAAATTCTGGTTATTCGAGTTGTCAATCCAACTAACCTGAAAATATGGGTTAGGTTGAGAATGTCTCCCAACCTAACCCAATTTCACCCATTATTCTTGAAAACTTATCCATGACCTCTTGTCACGTGAAATGTCATTTTTACCCTTCTTTATTTAAATTCTTAACAAAACATTATGTTGTTTTCTCTTTTCTACAAACTTCTTTGATGCATCCTTCACCTAAACATTTATTCTCAACCAAGAATTCAAGAAGCATTTAATGATCTTGACTTGTATCAACAATGGGACAAGGAAAGTTGCTCTCATACATTGAATTTCATTCTCATTCTCTATCAAATTGTTAGATGAAAATTTTTCTTATCCTTCATATTTGCTCATATTGGTCTTCGGAACCAAACGATTGGACAATAAGTTTTTGTGTGTGAACTTTTTTTTCTTTTAATATTACTCATTGTCTAATGAGGTATTTACGATAATATAAATTTTACTACATGATCATGGAATAGAATCTAAACGATCGTGCAGACTTATTACACTTTCGTTTAATTCAATATGCATGATCGTTTAGTGAAAGTTTAATGATCACGCCAACTTTATTGTAGGATCATTCACTTTAATCTAAATCATTTAGTTAACTAAAATTTTATTGAATGCTCAGTGTCGGGTTGAAAGACCGCATAATATCAGTGGTCATGGCATCACATATTTGTACAATTTGGTGGAGAATGGGACTAGACCTTAAAAAACTAATAAAATAATAAAATATAACTAAAAAAACATTCTTGATAGTTGGTTGTGGTTTAGTGTATTAGTTTTGAGTTGCCAGCAAGCAGTAGTTGTGACTGTGAGTGAGAACATAAAAAATTTCCAGCAAACAGTAGTGGTGAGAAGAGAGCGGTGATATTGGTCGGGCTGCCAATGAGACTTGGGTGTTGCGTTTGAAGTTGGACAAAACACAGAAGACAAAATTGAGATGAAAGCAAGAGATGAGAAGAGTGGAAACTAAAGAGTGAAAGCCAAGAGACGTGGAGGGCACGGAAGAGAATGGAAGAAAATTTAGTGTATTTAATAAAATCTTTATATTTTATTATTTATTAAAGTTAGTTTAGTGGGCTTTGGGCTTTAGGCTGGGCTTCACTTAATTATAATTTAATTTATAAAAGAGATAACTACGAGGATAGCAAAATAATAAAATATATTTTGAAAAATAGCAACTATTCAAAATAATTTTATTTTTAGCAAAATCGGATAAGATATATATATTTTTTTTGAAGATTTTTCAACCGATTTTACCCCTTGATACAATGAATATCATTTTTGTTAGTTACAATATATTTGTGCACCGTAAAACAATAGAAAATAACATGAAATATGATTACGGTGTATCTGCATTTCATTCAATTTTATAATAATATTAAATAAATATTTATTTTATTTATTGATCTCATTTAACGAGATCGTGCTAGATTTATGCCTTAAATTCACACTATTAAATCATTAATAATGCTATTGCTTCATTGTCGTTGGAAGATTAAAAAATTTGTATTTAAAATAATATCTTTTACCTGAAATTATGCATTTTATATAATAACAACTTCATATAAATACTCTATCTTCCCTATAATTATGCAAGGTACATAGTATATTCCATAAACGGTTTGACATATTACTAATGATAGGTTGATAAGCATTATTTTATGGAATAAAGCTTAATATAACGAAAATGCAATCCTTTTGTGTAATTATCATTAAATAATGTATATTTTCCATAGATATTATTTACTATCATTTAAAAATTGATTTTAAATTTTTATTTAAAACAAAAAAAAACACAAAAAAATTATTCAAATGACAATATCTCATAAAAGCCGTGAGAATAATTTCAAAATATTTATTTAGGATTATTTGTTAATATCCTTTATCTATTTTCCATAATTTCAAAATAGATTTTAAATTTTGATTTGAAACCGCCCAAATATTACAATTGCTTTAAAAATTTATAAAAACAGGTATTGTTAATAATAATTTGAATTAAAAATTTTATCATCCCTAAAATCGTGCTAAGATTATCTTCATATCTCCAAAATAATAGCAAACATAAATTTAACATCTTCGAATTATTTATATTCCAAAATATTTATAAAAAAATTAAATATTTTATTTTTGGAAGGAATTAATTGAGAAGAAAAGATTTATTTTACTTGAATTGGAAAAGAAAAAAAAAGGAAAAGGAAGATATTTAAGGGAAAAGAACAATATAATAATATTTATTGTTATTAATAATATTATTATTACTATTAATCATCTTCTTCACTTTCATCAAACCCTAGCCGCCGACGACACCTCCATCTCCGTCGAGTGTTCTTCGTCCAGTTGAGATCTCCACCTTTATAGTCATTCCCTCCATTCTGTTGATTGAGAATTAAGCCACAGGGAAACATCTCCTCCACTACACGTTGCTAGTCACATGTTTACTTCATCTGAAGTCGAGCGCCTTTGTGTCGCTTGTTCCTTTGCGCGTCGCATGTCCAGCCACGCCGGTCTCCTTCATCTGCATTCGTTCACCAATTATGCCAAAACTTCCAGCCCCTCCATTCTGTTGACTGAGAACTAAGCCGTAAGGAAACGTCTCCTCTGCTACACGTCGCTAGTCACATGTTTACTTCATCCAAAGTCGAACACCTTTGTGCTGCTTGTTCCTTTGCTCATCGCATGTCCAGCCACGCCGGTCTCCTTCATCTACATTCGTTCAACAATTTTGCCAAAACTTTCAGCCACCGTCAATCATTGGATTTTGGTGACTTTGTGGTTGTTGGGGTTTTGTTGTACTTTTTCTTAATTACCCCTTGAAGTTAAAATAATATTAATTTTTATTTCTTTTGGAAGAGACCAAAGAGAATAGAAGACGAAAAGGGAGAATACAAGGTATGTGGTTGATGTTTAATATCGAATACAATGTATTTGGATGTAATTACATTATATCTGTCCTAAAAATCAAGTGGATTGAAGAAACTCACATTTGCGCAAAACGAAAAAGAATCTATAATCGGTTTGATGAAGAAGATGGTTGTAATCAGTTTTATGAAGAAGATGGTCGGTAAGAAGAAAATCCTTTGATTTGCACTGAATTTATGAAGACTTTGAAGGTTTCGAGGAGGACGAAGCTTGAACCTCCAATCTTTTCTGCAACTGGTTGAAGACTTTGAAGATTTGGTGGAATCTACGAAAGTGGAAGATAGTGAAGTTGAATCCTTTTCAGTTTTGAATATTGCACAATTTCAACAAGCATGTGTTATTTAATTATAGAGTATTTGGATTTTAGGTGAACAATCGTATTTAGAGCTGTTTTTGAATTGGGTAGGGGCATTTGAGATATTATTCCATTTATTTATTTTTCAGATTTTTCAGTTTTGCTATTCTAACAATTTAAAAATAAATTTGCTATTTTTTCAAAGTAAACATCTTAGTTTGTCATTCTTTTTGTCAACCCTTTATAAAATATACAAATGTGCACTATAAATGGGCTTTGGGCTTAGGCTTCCTCCAAAAAGCAAAATTGTAGTGTTCGGATGTGTCTGAGAAGTGTCCGAACAATTAAAAAAAGACATGGATTTTGGCGTGTCAAACACGTGTCCCCAACATGTCCAAACGAATCCGTGTCCCCAACGTGTCCAGACGAATCTATGTTTCCCAAGTGTCCGACACCGATACCAGCTCTAATATGAAGTTTTCGTGCTTCTTAAAGGTTAATAAATGTGTTTTGGAAGAACAAATCGTCAAGAGGCGAGAAGAAAATAAGAAGAAAGCTCCAATGGTGACGCGACCTAGAAGAAGAGGACCTAGAAAGCGATGACGACGAGCCCTTATCTGCCAAAAGCATAAGTAGATTTTTCAAAGTGGAAAATAGGTTGTTCCCATTCAAAGGAGGTCTGCCAAATTTCTTAGGATCCCTCATCCGCTCATTCAAGTGGAAAAATTTGTTTAAAGGGATGTTTGAAATAAGGGCAGACGTGGTTAACCACTTTTACAAAGGATTCATTCATAGCGAGGAAAACTATCTGATGGCCAAGCACGAAAAAGTTTATTTTGGACCAAAAGTCATCAACGCATATTGTGGATTGGAAGAAAATGTGATCAGGTAAGTCATTTTCAAAAAACCAATCCGCAAAGACATGAGGGCGCATTGAAAACAATTGCATGACCTGGGACTAAGTGAGACACAACCCCAACCGGGAAATATCAATTTTATTCGCATAACCTTAACATGGAAGCCAATGGTTTGCTTTTCATGAAGAAGAAGTCGATGCCTACGCAACATAATTGTACATTTTCTTTGGAGAAAGCAATGTTAATCTACTTATCATGGAAGAAATCCCTATCAAGTATAGGCAAGATCATCTACGAGCACATCCACACGTGGGTCAAACATCTATGCAACGTAAGACCATTTCCATCACTTATTGAGCAATTATGACTTAGGGCAACCCCTGTGTTGAAGAACCTCCCCCAAACAAAGGTTAAGGATGAAATTTTCACGATGACATCCTTAAACCGCTTGATCAACCTCCACAAGAACAAAGCTGAAGATAAACGCCTCAAGACCAAAAAGAAGGAAACAATGGTTAAGGATGAGGATATTAAGGTTGAGAATGAAAAAGAAGAAGAAGAAAGGAAGGAGAAAACACTTATCCTACTGGATTGCAAAAGGAAGGGCAAGGACGAGGCGTCTGGTCTAAGACGAGAGAGAAAAAGCTTAGAGTCAATGAGTCTAATAACCCTCTTCCTTTGGCCATCATTAATTCGTCTGCCTAAACCACTTCTTCTATATCACCCACCAAAACATCCAAAAAGTGTTCTTCATCCCTCTTGGGATCATCTGCTTCCTTGTTTTTCTGTTTGTCATGTTCTACAAGGAAGAAGTATTATTAGTTAAAGAGATCACAAAGGGATTAGAAACTTTACTTGGAGTGTCATTCATGGCGTTAGAACTAGAAGTGGGATGTTTACGTTCAGAGTCTAGGTCACGGATGGTCAGATTCCTTTTGCTACTTAGTCTCACAGCTTGACACTAATCCTTCTTGAATCCTCCCACTTTGTTATGCATTCAACGTTGTTTGGAAGGACCCCCTTAGTCTTTCAGAGAAATCGTTGGCAAGCTGCTGAACTTGCAAAAATACTCACCATTATACTATAACAATGCCAAAAACTTGGACTTGGTGGTGTTTGGATTGCATGTGAGATGTTCATTATATCTCTAATCTTCATGTAAGCACTAAATCCTCGTTGAGTACAAGTTTTCCTACCGCTTGTCCAAGTGTAAGCGAAACGATAGGTTTTTGAGGTAAGCCAGAGTCTAACACAGGGAATTAATATCAAATTTTAGCCAGAAAGCTTACTTTTTCATTTAGACGATATAAAGTTATACAGTGTAAGGTAAGTACGTGTGTCTAAGCTAACCTAATATCTACACTATAGATTCTGTAAAAGATGGTAAAAGGGGAGATAAGATGAGGACGTGAACTAACTTATGGTTAAAGAAAGAGTGGAGGAACGTCTTTGTGTTAATAAGCTATTGAGTCACGTAGTGGCCCTTGATACAATAGGAACCAATTAACTAGCTTCTAATTAAGGCGAGCACCTTTCAGCACCTTAAAGGTCACACTTGCTTGCCTCTCTAGATGCAAATGATAAAGCTTTGTTAAATGGTAGCTATCTAGAAGTGGTTGCTTAGAAGGCTCATATTACCTCTTTTTTAAGGGTGACAACCTCTCGATGTCAAGTTTCCCACACTTACCTACACTTATTCTCCTTTCAGGACACAAATGATGGACGTTTAATTTCCAAGGTGGATTTTGTCTCCAAACTCTCCCTTGTGCGTGTTAGTTATGTCCTTGCTACTTGCTCTCTCGAGTAGTTGGTGACGACGCTGGCCAAGCGATGGAGTATATCTCAACTAACACGATAAACCTTATAAGTTAGACTTCTTATCAAGAACTTATCACAAGTCCAAGCTACTTATAACATTTTGGCGAATGAATAGTAATAGAATGATAGAATAAAACGGGATAAATATGCAATGTACACGATAAATTGTACAATATGAATATGATACATTACAACGAAATGCAAAAGTGGAGAATAAAGGAAATGAAAGACATTACAAGTTAGGGGGAAGAAAGTGGTGGACTCTTTCTCTAATCTCTCTCTTACAAGATTGACCGGAGAACAATGTAGAAGCTTTTACATAAGACGAAAAGGCTAGTCTTTTCTGTCGGCTCCAATGGAGCTCTCTAGGTTTTGGCCCGTTCAGGCCGGACGTGGGCTAGTCCATTCAGACACCAGGTTCCCATGCCTCTCTATTTCTAAAATGTAGATGGGGGTTTATATAGGCTACTTGTTGTAGGAAATGTATATTCTTTTTGTACATGTTAGCGTCGATTGTAGTTTTCTCATTATTCCTCTGATTTAGTTGGCACCGATTATCAGCACCACTGGCAACCTTGTCAAGTCACATTGACTCCAACTACCATCCATGTCTGTTAGTGAATCTTCCTTACTTGTTGATGTTTCCTCACATGCTGACGTTGTTTCTCACCTAAAGATACTTAGTTTCCAGACAAGTTTCTTATCGTGTAGCACGTGCTCCTTTGTGATTCACTGTGTTTCTCTTTTTTTCGTAATTCATGATAAAATACTGTAAAACAGGGTAAAACAAGCTTGGAGACTTATGCAAGTTGTGTTATCTTATATTTATGATTTTTTTTATCTAAGTTACTTGTTTTGACACATTATCATGTGTTTTTGTATTGTTCCACCTAAAGGACCATTGTAACTTGTATTTCTACAAGTTATCAACTGCCCCAACTGAAATTCCAAATTTCTTATAGATTATGGGTTTTGAGTTTGCAGAAGGACATCATTCATTTGCATGTACTCGTGGAGAAGGCTCTCTACTGATGATGAGGAGGATGGAGTGGTGGTGGTGGATTGTTGTTATTGCAGTGGAGGAGGATGTGGTCTGTTGTTGGGGGATCTTGGGTGATAGCTAGATGCTTCACCGTGATGATTACCTTGACCACCCTATCATTCTTGGTTTTGTTGACCCGATCATTCCCACTCAAAGTTGGGGTGATTCCTCCAACCTGAGTTATAAGTGTTGGAGTAGGGGTCGTGCTTCACATCAACAAACTAGCTATAGTCAGGTATGGTAGTGTGAGCTATTTTAGGTTGGTCCATTTTCTTGTTTGGTAACTACATCCATGATCCACTTGTTCTAATTAAATTTAAATTAAAACATTCGAAGCCAATTTAGTTGAAGTTAGCTTTCAAATAATTATGATAAAATGCCTAGCGATCATGAATAAAAAATAGTGTGTTGAACTTAAGTTCTATTTGGTCTTCGAAGTTTGAAAGACAATACTTTGTCATTGGACTTTGAAAAATAGTTCTAAATTAAATGGTCCTTAGCCTTAGTTGACTTCATAGAAAAATTGTAAAGAGCTTTTGTTTGATGAAATGGTGTCTTCTATTCTTGGAGTTTTATTTGATGTGGAGAAGAAAAAAGTGTTTCAATCGAATATCTTCCTTTATATTTTATTAGAATTTTTTATTGTTGGTTCAACCTCAACAAGAGGTATGTTTGATTTAACTTTTGAAATGTTTTATTTTGAAAATAAGTCACTTTGAAAAAGATTAAAATATTTGATAACCACTCAAAATAACTTTTGAAACAATTTGCAATGTTTATTTTAAATAATTTCTTAATTAAAATAGTTCAAGTAGTTTTTTTTTTTAAAAAAAAAAACTCTCTAATTTCTTGATCAATCCAAATAAACCCAATCTTTTTTAAAGCTATTGTTTGAGTAAAAGAGTGACTTTGCACCCTGATCTTTGATTGGAGCTTTTTCTTATCAGCAAAGTCACTTCCTCCTTGCTGATTAAATCTTTGTTCTCTTTGTTTAGTTGATCAGACAAGATTTGTAGTTCTTTTTCTTTCATGAGCTATTACTTGTATTGGACTATAAATTAGTAGTATTGCTATTTGTTATTATTATTATTTTTTGTTTAATTACTATAATTTGAGCATTAGTTTCTTCTTTGATTCTACCTTCATATTTTATCAATGAAAAACCTTGTTTCTTTTCAAAACAAAAAAAATGATGAGGCAGCTTATGTGTGACTGATATGGACTTTTCTCTCCTTTCCCTTGTCTCTCTCTCTCGCCTTATCCTCTAAGAAGTGCAGGCACTAATACAGCTAAGAGATACGTATAGAATAAGATATGTTTCTATTTTTGTTTTTTTTATAAAATATACGTAGATTTAACATAAAAAGAGGAAAAGGGTTGCAGGTTGGTTGTAAATCATAGAAGAAATAATGAAAAAATGGTAGGAGAGAACTTACGGTCGGGTTTGTAGCTTTTAGTGGTTTAGGAGAAAACTTTAGTTCAACTTAATGGTTAAAAAATGGCAAATTTGACCAAATATTTATAAAATAGAACAAGATTTCATATTATATCAATTATAGATATTGATAGATACTGATATGCCTTTATCAGTTATATTGATAGACAATATAAAAGTCTATTGGTGATTGAATCCAAAATTTTATTATATGTTGTGAATATTTTACTTTATTTTTATTTTACTATATCTTAAAATGTCCATTTATCTTTTCTAACTATATTTTTATTTACATTAAGCTTATTTCTTAAAAAAAAAATCTTTGCCAGCTCACTTAAACTATATCACATCAGCAAAACCAGTCACATAAAGTGCCACACCATAGTTATGTTACGTCAACTACAGGCAATGAGCATTTAAAACTACTTTGTAAACCTCAAATGAAAAACCTTGAATCTCTTTGAAACAACTCTTTTATTTTATTTATTTATTTTAATAAAAAACTAAAAACTACTTAGCTCAAACCTCAGGTTTTAGTCCTCCACCCACTCCTCCATCCACCAAAAACAGATACCTCCAATAATGGTAAACATGAAAGCATTTTTAAAATTAGTAAAATATTGAAACTATTTACAAAATATACTAAAATTCATTAAATTTTTTATAATTCATTTAAAAATTTTACTGTATTTTATAAATAGTTTAATTTTTTTATGCTATTTATAACAATTTTACTATAAATATTTGTGGTCAATATTCTACAACCATATTATGTTAATTTCTTTTAAATTTTTCTTTATAGTGAGTCTTTCTTTATATAACAAAAACCTAGCTTCACACATACAAGAATAAGATAGGGTATTCCATTTATCTTGAAATTAAGTTAAACTAAGCAATGTAACTCACCATTGAACTAGCCGTCATACTTGGAGCGTAAGCAAGTCTGTTCTCAAACCAATCAACTGGTTGGTTGTAAGAATCTCTCCAAGAGAAAGTAATGCCTGACGGGCCTCTACGAGTTCTATCAGATTCAAATATTGGATAAACTGCAAAATCTATGGTTCATAGTCAAAGAAAGAAAGGAAACCTGAAATTCTCAAAAACTTCTTGGAATGCTTTAATTTACGTTTGTCCTTTTCCTAATAGAACACAGAATTAATTTTAGAATAAAAGTAGACTCTATACAATCAATCTTCTGTATACAAACATTCATATCGAAAATTCTAAAGCTCAGGCATGAATCCAAAAATAATTTAAAAAGAAAAAAGAAAAAAAATGCAAAAAGGATAAATTTAAATTATTTATGGAAACGAGTAAGATTTAGATTTAGCACGAATGATTTTGAGATGATATCTTTTGAAATGGGACGAAAATATTGATTCAATTTTTTTTAATATTTATTTTCTTTTTGTCCTGCTAGAAGATATCATTAAGAGAAGAAAAATGATTGTAAATGACAAAAACGGTTGAAAATATTTATAAAATATAGTAAAATTTTAAATTCTGTTAATGATAGATTCTGATAGACTTTTATCATGACTACCAAGATCTATATTTTATAAATATTTTGGTTTATTTTATTATATTTGAAAATGTCTCTAAAAAATAAGGTAATAGTTTTAAACGAAGAAATTAGTGAAAATATTTTTAAATATAATAAAATGATAGACAAATTGTGATAACGAATATTTATCAGTGTCAATTTACTTGTGAAATAAAAAAAAATGTGAATTTCATCTATACTTGGAAGTGCTTCAGTCACTTAAATATTATAAAAGAGGAAGATATGGCAAAACGAAAATATTAAAGAGACAATAAGGTAAAGGCTATGACGTGATGACAGAAATAAAGAAAGAAGCATAGGGTACTCGCTTTTGTCATGTAATCTCTGCAATCAAGAAATGACCAATCTCCTTATATTCTGGAGCGACCGTGCGCTCCTCCATTTCTGTGCTCGATTTTCTTTTTTTTTTAGGCTTTAGCCTTTAATACTAAAAAGAACCAATCCCGGGAGGAATAAAAACAACTGAAATTTACTAACCTTCCTATAAGGATATTCTCCGAGAGGAATAGTTACATCTACCCATTCAAAAACACAATTATTGTAATAGTGGTGGATTTAGAAAATTTATACCAGAGAAGTACTATATAATAAATCTTAAAAGATATTTAAATAATATTATTAGCTTCAAATATTGATTAATTTAATAAGTATTGTCATTGTCTTCTATGAGTGTTCGTATTTTTGAAATTGATCAATGATAAGTTTATTATCTAACTTATTCAAGAAATTTTATCAATATAAGCGGTAAGACAATCACATAGATTGAAAAATATTAAAACAAAAAAGATTAAGAAGGATTTGAACTTATTGGTAAATTGATATAATACGTATATTCTAACGATAAACAAAAAAATTATCTTGTAGCCTTTAATTATGAAATTAAATTAAACATATATATAGATAAGTAATGTAAATGTAAATTTAAAAATTGCATAAAAAAAAAGAAAAAAAAGAATAATAAAATTGATATCGAGAATATTTGAACCTTTGACTTAGTAGTTATGAAGTGAGCACACAACCATACTTTGTTTAAAATAAAATCTTATTTAATATATATTATAATTTAATATTTTAAAATTAATATTAAATATAAAAACCAATAATATAATAGAGGTACGTGTTCCAATTGACACCTTAATAAATCTTTTCCTGACTTGGAATAAGGGAATGACCTAACATGCATAAAATCAATACATCCACTAAAGTAAAAGACAAATCCATTTTATCAAATATAAAACATTATTGAATTATTTTAAATGTTGAAACAAATATATTATACTGATATAAAATTCCAAGCTGCAGATTTTAAGAACAAACTCAAAATTTTGCAAGATCAATTTGCTATTAGTATTTTCAAATCGCTTACATTATCTAAGGTGACAAAAAAATGTCACATGCGTGAAGCAAGATGAACTTAATAAAACACTAAATAAATATTATATATAACTAGTTAATGATATATAATTAAATTTGATTTTACCCACTAACTTAAGTTTTTTTTTTTTTTTTGAATTAGTGATTTAAGATGGTATCAGATGAGGTGATTCAGGGAGATTTTGTACAAGTTCTTGCATTATTGTTTCCCCTCCAATTTGATTTCCACTTTTTGGACTTTTCAATATATTTCAAAGCCCACAAGTGAGGGAGAGTTTAAGTGATATATAATTAACTTTGTCTTTATCCACCAACTTAAACTTAGGTTGAGTTAGTGATCTAAGATAAATATTTTATAATTATTGAAACCAATTATATTTGAAAAGAAAGTTGAGGTTGAGAGTTTATTTTGTAATTAGGGTAAAATGTCCAATGCTCTTGAAGACAATTTTTACACCTTGTGATGTATCAATTATCCAATATTATAATAAAAATTCATTAGTCAAATAACAAGATCCAATGAATCCATTTATACATAATCAACTAACCAAAGACTATCTATTCCAACTAGCTTTTGGTTAGCTTATTCAAGTAAAGGGTTTTAAAATGAAGCGCTCGATTTAACTTACATTAATTTTGGTCAAGTATTAAGGAGTTATGAGTGTTTGACGATTACCTACTGATAATTTGTAGAAATACAAGTTATTATGGTTTTTTAGGTAGAATAATGGGACCGAAATGCATGATAAATGTGCCAAAATGAGTAACTTGTCACACTCCAAACCATACTGCGACCAAAACGCTGAAGTAGTGAAAATAGGATGCGAGTTAGTTACAACCTTGAAATTTTCTTATCGCAAATCTTATTATCAACTCCTTTTAAACTATTAACAACGCTCAAAATGAAACAGTGGTCAATGTAACGCCAAGCAAAATAAATACAAACTAAAACGTATACTTTATTAATAACAGATATTTCATACATCATTACAATACTTTCACCAAATAACCAATGTTTTACCATTTTCAAAACGCCTTGAACTACCTCGCCGCAAGTCCTTCAACCTTCTTCTCACTTGGCCTAAACGCTTGATTCTGGAAGATAGATTTTTAAAACGTAAGGCTAAAAGACTTAGTGAGGTTTTATGAAAACCTTTCGCAATACCTTTTCATAATCATTTCGCAAAAATAATATTAAATCATTTAAATATACCGACAAATCGTTTCATTTCGCATAAACCTTTCTTTATACTTAACAAATTATTTCATTTTGCCAAGGATCCTAAATCGTTCTCTTTACTTGGTCTCATTACCTTATGTTTAGACTACTATATCATTCGTCCTTGTTGCTTAAGCCGTTAAGTTTTATACACTCCTTTCAATGCATAAGCTAGCCTTTTATCACCATGTAGCCCGTACACCCTATGGTGGCATTGACTCTTTATATGCACATAAAAGTTAGCATCATCTCAAAGAAATAACTAATGGTCGTTTAAAAACCATATCATAGTATTGAAATCATAATCATCAAATTGAGCTTTAACATTATAAACCATACTTGAAAACATAACTTTTCATAGAAATCCCTTTGAAACATTCTCATTTGAATTCTTCTTTCAAATCAGTAAAGAAAAATCATAATAAAGTTTTTAACAAAAATTTATTTGAGAGGAAAACACTCACCAAACTTTACAAAAGAAGTCCTTTTTCTCACAAGCATCTTCTCGCGTGACTAAACCAGCAGCACTTTAACATTTCAATAAAACTCTTATTATACCCTCCTTAGTTACCTAAATACTCTTGTCCTTAAATTAACTTAGCATGCATAAACTCTTTTCAGTTCGCCAACTCCTACTTAACACTTTACACGTGTAAATTTAATATTCAACCTAATCATGCTTAAATCCTTAATCTTACACGTTAACCCCTGTCAAATCAGATTTCACATTTTCTTCGCTAGACCTTGCTTTCTGCCTAACCCAAACCGCAAATAACTTCAACCACTTAACATTTCTCACAAATAACCTTGTCACATGTTTATATTTTTACTATAAGAAACCTTCCATGCGAACTAGCTAATTTTTACTTGCATAGAATTCTTATCGCGAACTTAAACTCTAAGGTTTCCTCGCAAACTTCTTCTCCGTGAAACACTTAGTTTTTCTCGCAAAGACCACCAAAAACTCTTAGTCTAATACTGTCAAAACTTTCACTTCTTAACTTACACGAAGATTTTCTCTTCTTGTCGTACAACTTCTTTCGTAAACTACCCACTTAATCGCAAAAACGTATACTTAACCATAAAAAAATTTATCACTTAATCCTTTTCGTGGATTTATTCAAACTCTAACTTCTTAATACTTAGCCGAATTCTACTTCCTTACTTAAATTAAAAATGAGTCTCATATAACTTATGCTGTAAATACATAATTATTTAGAAATGCACTTTAGATGAACTTCATACCTACTTTTACTCCTTTTTTAGTGTCTAAATGTAGAATTATGAACAAAAGAACAAATTGACAAATCACAAAGTAACTCGCGAAGAGATAAGGTGAGAAGACCAAATCATTATGCGAGGAGAGGTTTGCTAGAAGACAAAAGTGGTAGTCGTTAAAGCGATGTGACTTGACGAAAAGGGCAGTTTTGACGCTGACATGGTCAAAATGTTAGATTTCCAGCCAAAAGCTGCCTATAAAAGAAGCTCCATCTCCATAAAAAAGGAGTAAAGTATGTATGGATCATAAAGGTCTTAATGGACCAAAACCTAGAGAGTTGGTGGCAAGGATTAGCCTTACCACCATCTGTGAAGCATTCTTCATCTTCTCTGGTCAGTTTGTAAAGTGATAAGAGCTTGTAACCCGAGTGAAGAAAATCTCATTCCCTTCCCTCTTAACTTGTATTTCCTTTTCTCTATCCATCTTTGTATTTCTTTATTTACATTGTATTTTTCTATATTGTATAATGGCTGAAGTCCTTTATTCTTTAATACAATGTATATTTATACACTTTTCAATCTATCCATCTCTACAATATTCATTCGTCTTTGTGTTATTTGTAGTTTAGGTTTATGATGCATTCTTGATAAGTAGTCTTTATTTATATTGCTTATTGTATTAGTCGAGCTACATTCATCACTTGGCCAGTGTATGTCGCCAACTGTCTGAGAGGATAAGTAGAAAGGACATGACTAATACAAGCAAGGAAAAGTTTTCTCACCTTACGAGATGACTTTCCTCATTTATATCTTGAAAGGTGAACAAGTGTGGACAATAGGCACCGAGAGATTGTTGTCCTTAAATGTGAAGCACTCTAAGTAGTATAAATAGATACTTCTAGATATACATCACTAAACTAGTTTTAGTCATTTGAATCCCGAAAGGAGACTAAGTGTCTTGTTCAATGACTTTGACAGGAGCACACCTTAGTCATGAGATAGTTTATACTAACTATAAAACAAGCCACATCCATAGCGACCCTAAAATAAGGCGTCCAACCTTATTCATATATTATAGATTGTTTGGGCTATATACTCAAACTTCATTCATGTTTATGTCACTCCATAAAGTTCAAGTCTACAATAGATAGCCTAGGGATCTTAGTTTATTGAATTCAAGATTATAGTATTCAATTGTCACTAATAAGTCCTCAACAACCACTTTATTGAATAGAGTATAATTTAAACTACAAACTACATGAGTTCTGGGACATAAATTCTAACATAAAGAATAATTATATTATTGGTAAAAATATAATTATTGTGAAAAGATATTTGTATTTTTTTAAAAGTTGGATTTGATGTGGTTGGAATTTATTAGGAAAGAGAAAGTGAGATTTTACTAAAATGAAGAAAGAAAATAAAAAGAAATAATAATAATAAATATTATTGATATTTATATATTAGACCTCGAAGAGTGTGCAAGGTTAAAAATCAACATTTTTTTCCTCACGTTGTAACCTTAGCCACGACAAGAAACCAACCTTTTTGTTGACCGTCCGATCGTTCCATCGTTCATCGATAGCTTCGTCGCTCGTCTCCTTCACGTCCATCACCACTAACTCTTCATTCGCCTCACCCACGCCCAAGCACAGTTCGTTGTAGTTGAGGGTCCAAGTCGAAGCATTTTGTCGCACTCCACATTGCGGCACTAGGACGTTGGTTTTCACTCCATCGTTGAAGCTTCATATACGCCTCTCCTCTATTTGCATTCTCTAAGTTAGTCAAGCTCGTGTTGCACTCTTCACTAAGCTGTTTTCTTTGTCTTCAGTCGCACGAACTCTACACCATTCAAACCCAAGTCAAGTCAAATTCTCTTCCTCTTTCAACCGCCTAAGTTGATTGTTTTTCCTTGTTGAGCCGCAAGCTTCCCTTCCAAGCCATTGGCTTTTGAGCCATCTTTTGGGTGAACTTTGGTGAGTTCTTGACTTCGGTTTAGGTATACCTATCAAATGTTAATTATTGGTTTAAAATAAATTAAAATTTTTTGATTTTGTGAGGCCCAGATCCAAAGAAAGGAAGCCTTGTTAAAGAGGATCCTTGCTGAGAAGCTAATTCGGATAAATGTGTGTGTATGGGACATCCTACGAGAAAAGATGCGAAAAGAGAAAAGGCGATGCAAAGAGAAAAGCTTAAGTTTAAGTTCTATTATGCAAAGGTAAGCAACGTGATAAGAATAGCTAGCGAGGAAGAAGCTTGCGTTGAATGCCAACACTACTAGAAAAATGGTTTTTAATGACACTACTAATCAAGACATTGTGTCGTTGAAAATTTCAAATTTGGCCACTCCTAGACCTATCGAGAGAACTGCCAAATTATTTCTTGACACAATTTAATTTTCTTAATACAATGTTCGCGTCATTAATTAACGATAAATTTTTTGTGTCATTAAAAAGATTACAAATAAGAAAACCTCAAATTTCAAATTTTTTGAATTTCCTCTCTCACACAATTAAAGTTAAATAATAAAATGCTTATTCATTGTGTCTGCATTTTCTCTCTCTCTTTCTACGAAAAACGCGAAAAGGAGCTCGGGAACGAAATTTTCCAACCATGAAACGCCATGAAGAACCCTTGCCTCTCAATTTTATGCCAGCCGTTGTTGTCGATTCAGTGCTCCAGCCAGTTCCGTCGTTGACATTACAATAAGCCTTTGTATTGAAACCCTCAATCTAGCCACTGTCGTTGAATTTTGGGTTGTAATGTCGTCTAAATCAAGTTCGTTAGTCACAACCCTACAAATTTGGGTTTTAATGACACTTGAAATTAAAAAAATAGGTGGGATGGATTAAATGTGTTGTTAAAAATAAAAATGTGAAATTTTTCTTGACACAATTTGTCTTTTCTTGACACAATCTTTAGGTCATTAATTAATTACATAATTTTTGTGTGATTGAAAATTTTCTTAATAAAAAAACTCTTATTCCCAAATTTAATAAATTTTCCCTTTCATTAGGAAAATTTTTCTCAAAATCAACTGTACATATTGGGGCAATTATTGACCCATTTATAGTAGTCTTATTCTCGATCCATACCGTACATATTGTAAATACGGAATTTTGTCTTATTTTTTATTTATTTACTTTATTTTGTTTTCTTTTATAAAAGAAAATTGGTTTTGAAAATAAGATTTGAATTGGGATATTTTTAAAAATAGCAAAATAAATTAAACTATTTACAAGTTATAACAAAATTTTGGATTTTATCAATGATAATCTTCTATCACTATAACATATTAATGATTATCAGTGATGATATGCTATAGTGATAGAATTTGCTATAGATTGTACGTATTTTGTAAAATTTGCTATTTTTTAAAATTCTTCATTTCAATTTAACTTTATATATATATTAAGAAAACAAATTAAAATAGAAAAAAATAAACCCTAATATAATGATTTCCCAAATTTCCCTCAACTATTTTCTCCATCTCTAGCAATTTTCTCCCACGATTTTTTTCCTCTTTCCCTCATCAACACTCTCCCCACCTTCTCCACTCTCACAACACGATCCCTCTGCCTTCCACCACTCTAAAAAACACAACTCTTTGCCCTATAAAAATGATCCATTCAAAAGAGGTGATTTTGTTTGAGTGAAGAGATGTTAGATTTAGTTTTTTAGAAAAGGGTATGTTGACAGTTTCGACTATAACCTTCATTTGTTGTCAATTGGGAGGGTTAAAAAAAAGTAAAGAAACTTTTCATTTTCAAAGGTATTTTTTTTTGTTATGAATTTCCTTTAATTTCTTTTCTAATTGAATGTTGACTGTGATTAGTTCCAATTTGGTGATCACTGTGTCTGCGTATGTGTATTTGTGGCTTTAAATTTGTTAGATCTAGGCTAATTGGTATACGGTGGTTTAAAATTTATTAGATTTAGGTTAGATCGGTTTACTGTGCTTTAAATTCATTAGATTATTTAGGTCAAATGGCTCCTAACTTATTAGATTTAGGGTTTAAAATTTATTAAATTTAAGATTTAATTTGGTTTTTATTGAATTTTTTTTAATTTGACTTTTATTGAATTTGTTATTTACTGTTCATTAAATTTGTTTGTAAATGATATTAATTGGTCATGTGATTAACATTTTACTTTAATTTGACTTTTGTTAAGTTTTTGTTTACTGTTTGATATTAATTGATTATACCTAGTTGATATTTAACAACTTGTATATTATTTCACAACCTATATATTATTTTGCATTTAAATCTATTTCAAACCTATATTATTTCAAATCTATTTCACAACTTGTATTATTTCAAATCTATTTAACAACTTGTATTTCTCATATTTCTCTATTTTGCTATTATTATTATTATTATTATTATTATTTATTTTCCAATTTCCATAATTGCAAAATGTATAAAAAAATTCATTTGTTTTGTTTTGCCAATTTTACATGAATATAAATATTTGAGATGGAAAAGAAGTAATGTATATTTATGGATTTTATGATTTAAATTCCATAAATACGTGAAAATTTTCATTTTGAAAATTATTTAAAAAAATTATAAACAATTCAGTATTTCAAAATGGGATTGAGTAATGTTTTCTATGAATTTATTAATTCTTACATATATGAAATTTCTCATAAAAAATCTATGATGAATATCAAAATATCAAACTTTGATATTTTGATATTCTTGAGGTGAATAAAAAATAATCTTTTGAAATTAAAAAAAAATCATTTCTCTAATGGCTCCTATGTCACCCGTAATTATCAATTCATGTTTAGCATTTTTCTTAGATGTGAATTGAGAACCATGAAACATTTAAAAAAACCAAATAAAAAAACCTTGTCTTATGAACCTTTGTAATTGAGTTTAGAAAATAAATTTTGATAACCATTTTTATAGGTGTTATAGCGTGCTATCACCTTGCACACGACTGACTCATGAACCTAAATGTGAATTTACGTAGACCGATATTTTTTGTAACCGATCACACTTTAATATAGTTGGTGGTGATTCTGAACCTATTTATTTATTAAAATTAAATAAACGAGAACGTAGACCACTCCGTGTCACGATCACTTCGCGACACATATATCTTCATTATTTTGATGTTTTTAGGCTGAGTATTATGGACGATGAACATAATGGCTAGCTACGAATTCCACCTGGTATCCTTACTGGCATAAATTTTAGTGTCTCAAATCAACAAGATATAGTAAGTATTTTAATTTTGATATATAAACCTCATATACTACTTTAGGAAGTAAATAATTTTCAAGAAAAATCACTTATTATATAATGTAGATTGATAATGTTCAGGGTCAAGGTTTGTTTTTGTTTGTAACGGGTTCTTGTGTTGGGTACACTATAGGCCAGTAGGGTTTTAAAATTTTGGAATAACCTAGATGTCTGTGTAATTAACACGGTATTGATTACCTTGATTGCTTCCTTTGTGTAGTTTGCTTCCTTTTTGTGGAATTTATTTTCTAGATATTTGTGTGTTCTTTCGTTTTTCCTCAATAAAAGTTCAACCACTCATTCAAAAAGAAGAATCACTTCTTGTGTCATGGAGGACTGTGGATCGGAACTTTTCAACAAAGTAACAATGCCTTAATACTGAAATCACTTTGGAGATTCACTTAAGAAGAAGGATCTCTTGGGAAG
>JBBPDI010000009.1:25829012-25851398 GCA_037974545.1 Cucumis variabilis | reverse complement strand
TAAAGGGAACGACCTAAGAGATATAAAATCAATACGCACCAAAGTAAAAGACAAATCCATTTTATCAAATATAAAAACATTATTGGATTATTAAAAATGTTCAAAATTTTGCAAGATCAATTTTATTTTCTAAGCGCAGGCACAATCTAAGGTGACCAAAAATCGCCGCTTGCTTGAAGCAAGATGAACTTGATAAAACACTAAATAAATATCATAAATAACTAGTTAGTGATATATAATTAAATTTGACTTTACCTATTAACTTAAGTTTTTGGGTTAAGTTGGTGATTCAAGATGGTATCAAAGCAGGTGGCTCAGGGAGGTTTTGTATTCAAACCCATGCATTGTTGTTCCTTCCCAATTAAAGTTCATTTTCACTTTTTGGACTTTTCAAGATATTTCAAGCCCACAAGGGGAAGTTTAAGTGACATATAATTGACTTTGTCTTTAACCACCAGCTTAAACTTTTGGGTTGAGTTGTTGATCTAAGATAGCTATTTTATAATTTTTGAAACCAATTTGAAAAAGGTAATTATTCCAGAAAAGAAAGTTGAGATTGAGAGTTTATTTTGTAATTAGGATAAAATGTCCAATGCTCCTGAAGACAAGTTTTAGAACTACACCATGTGATGTATCAATTATCCAAGATTATAATAAGAATTCATTAGTCAAATAACAAGATCCAATCCGTCCATTTATAAAGAACCAACTAACCAAAAACTGTCTATTCCAACTAGCTTTTCGTTAGAAGTTAGATTATAAAGAATTAGATGGAAAACCATAAATAACAAATAACCATATATGCTTAAATCACCTTGTATGTCCGTATTCCTAATCTCCGCCTTTTAGCATCCTGATAGTTTTGGAGAAAGGTGTTGACTAATCCAAAAAATTGTTCCATAACCTGCAAATGATAAAAGGTCTTACTTAGGGATTCCAACGGTATCATCATTTCATCACTGAAATCTTACAGCATCTTGTCGCAAATCATCATTTCCTGATTTTGCAAGTTGTCTGTATCTGTGACCGTCAGAACCTTCACATTCAATAACTTTTGGAGCGTTTATGCCATTCATAATCCTGCATAATTGTTATTAATTTTAAAAATCACTCGATGATTTTTTCCAGATAACACAGAACTTCCAAATCAAAATTCATTAAGTCTGTAAAACAAAATAACAATTAAGTACCTTACTGTATCACCTAAGCCTTTGAAATACGGGAAGGAGCCTTCCTGATATTGACAACTTCGGTCAACTGGAAAGGTAGCCGTCACTACAGGTACCTAATGAACAAATACAAGGTGAAAGACGAGTTCATAGTTTTTACTACAAAGAATAGATAGTATTAGAATTGTCAATTGAACATAACTCAACTAGAAGATATGACCTATATACAATGTCAACAAGAAAACATATAAACTCGAAGATGTGAGGTTTGAAAAGGGTGTACTAAAACGCCATGTATAGAAAGGCTATTAGGAAAATATGACTACGAGCTTTAACCTATATACAAAAAGAAATGTTTTGCATGTTTCCAGTTTTACAAAGATGAGAACATCATTTCATTAGACAACTCTTCTGTGTTTCAAGAATATAAGATAAAAGAATTACGTATAAAATTTTAGTTTTGATGCTATCACATAGGGTGGGATGTATCATTAAAGCCTCAAGGGAAAGAATTGGTACTTAATAATTCTTCATTCAAAATTAAACGTAGAAAATTAGAAACAATATTTATTATCATGTTACCAAACTTCCCAGCCTAGGATTAATTGCAAGGTACAATACAATGGAGAAACTAAAACAGATAATTCAATGGAAATTAAGATATGCATATCTACGTATGCAGACAAATGTATAGTCAATAGTGAATAGGCAAGGTGTCAGGACCTTAGTTGACACGAGGCCTAAAGGTCTTCATATAGATAAAATTTTACCAGATAAACCACAAAGAAAAATCCCCTGATTTCCAGAAAAGGTAATTAGATTACTGTCAGGATCAAAGAAACAAATAAACTACGTGCATTAACCTATCAACCTACGAGCCTAAGAAATGGAGAAAGAAGCACCCACAAGTTCCAATGGCTGAAGACTACGCAGTTCTCTTGGAAGCATCATCCTTTTATTGGTATCCTGCTTTTGCAATTAAGTCAAGTAAATCATTACTGTTTCTTCACAGAAGGTCGAAGATAAATATCAAAAAGAGAACCAGGTAGGACTTCTTAACCCAGGGCGGAAAGAAGCATAGTCCAAATTTTCATGACATACCTCTCTCCTTGTCTCCAGTTCTGCAAGCTTGATATAGATTTCTACCATTTGCTTGACCTATGTTAATAGGCTTAATTTATATAAATATGCGCATCAAGTTTCAAGCAGAACCATATACTGAAGAAAAAGTTACAGTTCTAAGACATACTTGTCTAATCAAAGCACCATGGTTGGATGACAACTCCTCTAATAGATACTCTGCAGCAAACTTTTTGTCCATATCCACAATAAATGAGTTTCTGCTGCGTTGTTTATCTTTGACACGATCACCGTTTGCCAGGGCAAGAAGCTGCAAAAATTAGAGGGAAATGTTTTTGTTTGTGTTAGAGTTAATGGGCTTAGCCCATTGGGAAATTTTCCCTAATTTGCCATAAACATGTTTTTCCTTTTTTTTTTTCTTTATCTCTTTGTACTATTTTATTTATTCTCCCTCTTATTGTATTTTATTAGAAAATGATACAAACAAAAATATCCATGGTACTCGGGTTTCCACTTTTTCGTGTTTTATTGCTTTCAATAATTTGTTTGTTCTTCTTTTCTGTATTTTTCTCACTAGAAAGCAATGTGAAAAACATAGGTAGTAAAAATTGAACCAAATACCTGAAATATAGTGTGGTATGGATGGTCTATAGCCATTTTTTTCACGAGAGAAACCAAGGCTACCTGCACAATTTGAAGGTCTTTTCAGAATAAACCCAAACAACGATTGCCAAAAGAGACTTAACCACTCTCTCAAGAACCTGGAAATTGTTTGGCCTTTGACCATCCTTTGCACAGCCCATTCTCGAAGCAATTTGGTAAACCAGAGGTATAAACTTGTACGACTGAACCTACAGGATGTTCTAATTTTATTAAACACAGTCCTTTATTTTCTTGGGATATGACATATGAATTAAATTGTCAAGAGGACAGGAAAAACTGTTTTAACTACTTGCAGCTTATGTTTCATATAGAAAACCATGTGAGAATTGAGTAGTGAACTGTAATAATGCATCTAACCAAAGATTTATCTATATACCTCAGCAATGGTGCTCCGCATGTTGTTTATGACATTTGGCCTAGAAGAAAGGCTGAACCACAATGAAACTAGTCGAAACACCTGGAGTCCGTATGTCAAATTGATGGAGAAAAAAAACTTTGGTTAACCTATTGATTTTGTCTTGAATTGAGAACTGTGGAAGTAGTACATACCACTCTCACGTCATATTTGTCACCAACCTCCAAGCATCGTTTATATCCTTCTAATGCTAGGTTGAGAAAATTGTCTCGGTCATCCTGACACAAATTGCAAGGGAAAAAAAAGACTTTGTGGGAGTTGTCTATCTTTTGAGATGGTAACAAATATATTAATATATTTTGATATGTGCTATAGTTTTTATATTCTAGACGAGATACACAATACAGACAATGAAGGAGTCAAAGAGAAGTATTGACAATGAATATTTAATAAATGTTCCTAAATAACAGAAATTCCATTGGCATAGAAAAACAAAAAAGCCAGAAGTTCCATAGAAACATGAAGACGTGAAGCATGGACTAGTGATTAAGGCTTAACCTACACCTAGTCTAACACGCTCATTGACCACAAAGAGTTCGTATCATTAAATATTAAAAAAAAAACATTACAAAAAGATAAAACAATTATCAGTAAATTAGATAAACATAGATTCCTCCAGAAAGAGAGAAAAAAAAAACAATTGCCAAAAACTGTCTAAATTCTAAATTCTTTACATACATGCCTATGCATGTATATAGTATATACATGTCGATGGATATATAAAGAGAACAACAACAATGATTTTTTGAGTAATTAATTTATTTCATGTCTAACTATATTGAATTATTAGTTTTTTTATACGGAAACAAGCCTCTTCACTAACATAATGAGTGAGATATCAGCTAAAACATCGTGACCTTGTCCATGCTTCAAAAATGGAAAAAAAACACAAAACATCATACCTGCAATTTATAAGTTATGGAACAAGGTTATGTTTATATTAGAAAATTTCAATATTTCATACAATCAAATCACATAGTGAACGTAAAGTATAAAGGGAAGCTTAATTAAGATAAATTTCAACTACAAAATGTCAAAATACCTGCAATTTGTCAGCCTCTTCCCTGTCCATGGAAAGTTGCTTTTGTAATTCTTGTATTTTCACTGTAAAGTCAGTCTTCTCGCTCTATATCATAGTGTGGATAAAATATTGTTATATAAAGGTCTAACTTTGAAAGGAACATCATATTTGTATTCCTGTAGTATAAATAAAAAAAAGAAAGAAAAAGGAAAGAAACCAACTTATTCTAGGGGTACACCCCGGTACAAGAAATAAAAGAAGAATATAAAGATAAAATGAATAATAGATTATTACAGCTGACATAAATATTCACCACTAACATTTACTGAATAAATCCTACTAGTCCCCTCAAAGCCCCTAACTTTCAAGATGATTTTAATAACTCTCTTGATTGTTTGAGAGTTAGAGAAGTTATGCTTGATGAAGATGTTGATTCCTCCTTCTTTCCATTAGTCCACAAAATCCCGAAATCAATGTTTGCAACTCTCCCTAGAAGCAGAAATCAATTAGAAATTCTGAAGAATTTTCCGACCATCCCACCGGCGCCAGAGACGAAGACAGTGGCCGGCAGTCAGGTTGAAGACGAATTGAATGTGTGGGTAACTGAACAGGCCCCATTTTTTAATTTTGGTGAACCCAAGTCAGACTGTTGCAAAAAGGCAGTGGGGTCCATTTTTAATGATCCTGGTTTTAATATTCCTGTAATTGAAGAGCCCTTTTGTGAATCATTAAATGATGGGAATAAAGGAAAAAGGGCCCACTTCAATAACTCTTTGAGTAATAACTATTTTTGCCTAAGTAATTCGGATGCTGCTCAGCAGATTTATTACAAAAAGACGTTTTAGAATGTTTAGAATGTTTCAGATCCTTATTCTTCACTTTCTGTTAGTGCAGGGGCCAATTTTCTTCAGATTTCAGTATTTCCAACCGTTCCAAGAGTGTCAAAGAGTAAGTCTTCTCATATTCCAAAAATACTTGAGCATTATATATGCAAGCAAACCTCCTTCAACAATGTGTGGACTGCCCTTCTAAAATCTGAATTAAATGGGGTTGGTGACCTTAAAATTCCCCCTTTGGACTCTTTTCGAAACAACACCATCAAGCACTCAGTTTCTATCAATAACCCAAATCTTTTGGAAGTTTACAGCTCTAAAATACAGGTCCCAAGGCTCCGTTGCAAAGTTGATTTTACTCCTAAAGACCAGCTTGAAATTTCTGTCAGTGTTAGTAGTGAAGAATCAGCTGAATTCAGTGAAGTTGATCCTAAATTAGACACAGAAATTGAAGGGACGTATTAAGTGTTTTGTTTAATGAGGGCTTTCCCCCAAATAAATATCCACTAGATTTACCTAAAGAATTGCTGTCTATTGACAGTGATTGTGGAATTATTCTGGCCTAATTTAGAAGTGCAGCCATCCCTTTCATCCTCTCAGCCATAATGAAGATTGTCTCATGGAACACTAGGGGCTTAAATGATTCCTCCAAACGTGCCGCACTAAAGAAGTTCATCATAAATTGTAGTCCAGACGTGGTCATGATTCAAGAGTCCAAGAAAGATAGTTTAAATTCGGTTTTCATAAAATCACTGTGGAGCTCCAAGGATATATGCTGGGAATTTGTGTCATCTGTCAGGTCTTCTGGGGGAATTCTTACCATGTGGGACCGTAGCAAGATCTCGGTAACTGAAGTTATTAAAAGACGGTTCTCTCTGTCTATCAAATGCCTCACCTTGTGCAAAAAGGTATGCTGGATTACAAATGTCTATGCTCCTTGTGGATACAGAGAAAGGAAATTGGTTTGGCCAGAATTGTCTTCCTTAGATGCTTGTTTAGCTGGGGCTTGGTGTGTAGGTGGGGATTTTAATATTACTCGTTGGGCCCATGAAAGATTTCCCTTCTGTAGGAGCACTAGAGGAATGTCATTGTTCAATAAGTTCATTGATACGGTTAATCTCATGGAAATTCCATTGCAAAATGGATGGTTCACTTGGTCTAGAGAAGGTATTTCTCCTTCCAGATCATTATTGGACAGATTCTTCATTAATCAGGAGTGGGATGTTCTTTTGGAAAATTCTTGGGTGTCACGCAAAGAATGTATTTTCTCAGATCACTTTCCTTTAATGTTGGAGGCTGGAGCTTTTCTTTGGGACCCCTCTACTTTTCGGTTTTGTAACAGCTGGTTGCTGTCCAATGAATGTAATCAGATTATTGTTGAAACAGTTAATAGATCAAACTTCGATGGTTGGGCCGGTTTCAGTTTACATGAGCAGTTGAGATCAGTTAAAATGGCAGGAAAAACATGGAATATTGAAGCACAAGCCAAGGTAAAAGAAAGAGAAAAAAATCAGCTATTGGAATTAAAAAAATATGATTTTGTGGCAGAAATGATTGGGCAAAATGAAGAGGAGTTGGGTACTAGAACAGCTCAACAAGCTGAATTGCTCATGTGAAGACCGCAACTACATCCAAAAAAGCAAACTTAATTGGTTTTGGTTGTCTTTGGGTGATGAGAACACGGGTTTCTTCCACCGCATCTTAAATGCAAATAAAAGAAGGAATCTCTTTGACAACTGGAGTAATATGTTGAAGGCAGTGCTGAAAAGATTTTGTGGACTAGTAGACTGATTCGAGTTCCTCTAGGCATTGGTTTACATTGGCAAGACAGTTTTGTCACGGCTGGTTGCATCTTCTTAGTTGTCTCTTTTCTTTTCATCTTGAAGATTTGGGTGTGCAAAATTTTAGTTCCGAATGGGTTAATTTTGAGAGAGTTTAAGTTTTGCTTTGTATTTGGCTTTCTACTAATGTATTGTCTTTGAGCGTCTTTGATTAGCTTGTTATTTTCTGCTCAGGTTCTTTTTTAGATTTCATTTTTATGTTTCCTGAGTATAGTCTTTGTTCTAGTTTTAGCTTGTTTGTTCCCTTAGGTCTTTTTGCTCTGGGTATAATTTTCTTATACTTTCAGCTTTAGTCTCATTATCATTAATAAAGAGACATGTTTCTGTTTCAAAAAAAAAAAAAAAAAAGAAAAAAAGAATTAAAAAGATGATAATGGGGTTGTATTATTTCGTTCCGCCAAATTGAAAGGCTTGTGCTAGATTTCTTCAACACACTTTATAAAAGAATTTCAGGGGACAGATTCATTCCTATTAAAGTGATTGGCCTTGTTTCTCCTCAATTCAGAATGTACCTCTTGTTGCTCAATTTTTAGTGGAGGAAATTTTCATTCCTATTAAAGTGATTGGCCTTGTTTCTCCTCAATTCAGAAAGTACCTCTTGTTGCTCAACTTTTAGTGGAGGAAATTTTTAAAGCTTTAAAGGCACTTGGCAGCAATAAAGCTCCGAGCCCGGATGGATTCACAGCGGAGTTCCTACTCAAACACTGTCTATTTTCAAATCCCTAATAGATGATTTCCACAGAAATGGAAGATTAACCGCTTGCATTCAAGAAAATTTCATTTGTTTAGTGCAGAAAAAAGAGAACGTGGCTCTAGTCAAGGATTTCTGCCCAATCAGCCTTACTACCTTAACATACAAGTTAGTTGCAAAAGTTCTCTCCGAATGTTTGAAACAAGTTATGGAAGCAATTATAAGTCCTTCCCAAAGTGCTTTTATTGAAGGTAGGTAGATTCTTGACCCTATATTAATTGCTAACGAGGCAGTGGAAGACTACAGGGCAAAATGGAAAAAAGGCTGGGTTTTAAAACTTGATTTTGAAAAAGCCTTTGATAGGGTGGATTGGATTTTTCTAGAAAAGATATTCTCTCTTAAAAAATTCAGCACCACGTGGATTTCATGGATAATGGGCTACATAAGAAGTCCAAAATTTTCAGTATTCATTAATGGTAAGCCAAGAGGCAAAATTGCAGCATCTCGAGGTATCCCAAGGGAACCCCCTCTCCCCCTTCCTATTTCTCTTAGTGAGTGAGGTTCTAGGAGAAATCATAAGCAGGCTTCATAGCAGCGGTCAATTTGAAAGTTTCCTTGTTGGCAAAGACATGATCCACCTCTCTTTGCTTCAATTTGCCAATGACACTCTTCTATTTTATAAGTATAATGTGAAGATGCTTTTTAAGCTTAAGAAAGCCATAAGTTTATTCGAATAGTGCTCGGGGCAGAAAGTAAACTGGGAGAAATCTGCCCTTAGTGGTGTTAATGTGGAAGAGGATGATTTGATTCAAACAGCAAATCTACTAGACTAGGGGTGCAAGGCAGAAAAGTTGCTGAACTTATATTTAGGTCTCCCTTCGGGAGGCTACCCTCGAAAAAGGTGTTTTGGCAATCAGTCATTGATCGAATTCACAAGAAACTAGATAGGTGGAAGACATACCTTGTGCAAACTCAGTTCTGGTTAGTCTTCCCACTTATTACCTATCTTTATTTTCAATACCAGTGTGGCTGCCTCTTTGGAGAATTATGCAGAACTTCTTTTGGGAAGGTCATGCCGGTAGCAAAATCAACCACCTTGTTAATTGGAACAAGGTTTCATCTCCCCTAAAAGATGGGGGTCTCGGCCTAGGAGGAATTACAATTCATAACACTGCTTTGCTCGCTAAATAGGGTTGGAGATACTCGAAAAAAGAGTCAGCTCTTTGGAGGATAATAATTAGAAGCATCCACGGTAAGAAGGTTTTTGATTGGCTCCTTGGGTCAACATTGCTAGAGTTTGGAGGTTGGTTGACTCTTTAGTCTCCTTTAATCTTAGTAACGGTCTTAGAATTGGTTTTTGGTTAGATCCTTGGGTTGGTAACACGCCATCAAGGAGCAGTTTTCTAGACTCTATAGAATTGCTCTTTTGCCCTCCTGTTCAGTAGTAGCACATTGGGACCATGATACTTCATCTTGGTTATTGGCCTTTAGAAGAAGCTTGAAAGATGAAGAAATCGCAGAATTTCAATCACTTCTATCCCTCCTCTCAACTGAAAAAGTGGTTAATTTCAATGGCTTTAGATCATGGTCCATTGATCCCCATGGACAGTTTTCCGTTAAGTCTCTTTTGGCTCACCTAAAAACTGCCTCCCCGATGGATAAACGTCTTTTTTCAGCAATCGGTAAATCGGGCAGCCCTCGGAGAATTAATATTTTGATCTGGATTATGGTCTTCAAGTCCCTCAATAGTTCAGAAATTTTGCAAAAAGAAATCCCCCAATAAATGTCTCTATCTGTTGATCTTTCCTCTGTGCTTGAAGGCTAGTGAGACCCTTTATCACATTTTCTTGTTTTGTCCCGTCTCTTCCTTTGGCAGGGAAAGGATTTTCTCCTTGTTCGATTTAGTTTCGACTTTTGATCGTCTCTAAGCGCTAGTGTGGTTCAACTGCTGTCGGGTCTGATTTTACCAAAAAATCTCGCATTATATGGGAAAATTTGTCAAAAGCTTTACTAGTAGAATTATGGTTCGAGCAAGACAAAGGGCAGAAATTATGCATGCAGTAGATCTTACTGCTGCAGCTTGGTGTTACTTAAAAAAAGAGTTCGCCAATTATTCCATTCTAGATATTTACCTCAACTGGAATGCCTATCTTAATGAAGCCTAACCGTTGCTGCATCAATTTCTATGCATTACAGTTTTCACAGTCTGAAGCCTTGAAGCTTTGAAGATTTGGCATTGCTTAAATGTTAATTTTGAAATTGTATTTTTGGGTTTTTTCTGCATTTTCTGGTCATGTTTTCCAGTTTTTCCGATCTCTTATAATAGGCTGAATGTTATTATGTTGTTCCTCTGTTGGTTTGTTTGCATTGATGTTTTTCTTTGGGATATCATGCTTGGCGCTATAGGGGTGTTACCTAGTTAAGATGTCCAAGCGCACCTCCTGATTCCCTAGGACTCCCCCGCTTCCATCTTCTTTATCGCTTTCTTTTGTATAAATCTCTTGTACTTAAAGTTTTTATTAATAAAGAAGTTTTGTCTCCATTTCAGAAAAAAAAAAAACATTTACTAAATAAACCAACAAAAAGTAATATATCTACCCAAATAGATAAGTATCTTGCGGTCAGTTGTTGTAGCATATATGAAAATATAGAAGCTTATTACTCTTTTATCCTTCCTTGTCATTTAACTAAGTTTAGGGCTTCCATGAGTACTCATATATTGAGCTCTAATGTACAGAATCAATGTGAAGTTTGCTAATATTCTGGTCTAACATTATCAATTTTCACAAGACTTCACAAAATAATAATAATAATAATAACATCAACAATCATTATAAAGATGATTTAACATGGTTGGTACTGAATGCATAGAAGTGAGATGACAAAATAAGACAAAAAAATATGTATACACATTAAAGAGCAAGTCTTAAAAACCCAAGCCAAGTAATATAGTGGCCCAATAGTTTCAAGAATGAGAAAAAGGACAGATGAACCTTTGTTGAACTTTTTAGTCGTCTAATGAGTGCTTCCAACTCCATTGTCTGCAAGGCCATAAGGTGTTGATAAAAATGATAAATAATAGTACATTAAAAACTCTGTTTATGTTCAATTCCATATTATACTTCAGTCACTACCTTATGCTTCCTCAAATGCATTGCTGCTTGCCATTCATTAGAGTTGAGTCTTTCCTCATAACTCCTAAACAACGCATCGGCATAATGTGCAAGATGAAAATTAGTTTGGCTCTGTCTCTCAAGTGATTTCTTATTAAGGAACTCCTGACCCTCAGCAAGAGATACGGCGGGTTTTAGGTACTTCTCCAAAATAGTTCTTGAACTGTACTTGACGACACACAGAAAGAGCTTACAGTTAAATGACGATACTGGTACAAAAGGTTTCTCTGGTTTTTTATCACCAAAATAATAGAAAGATGTAACCTCAATTCATGGAAAGAACATATTACTTGCTCGATCTAGTTTCAGCTAGCCACTTCCCAACCAAGCGTAATACATCTGAAGTTTCCTCACTGGATTGGAAGTATTGAGAAACATGTTCTGCAAGGCTAATTGCCATTGAGTGCCGACCTTGGGCACGCAACAGCTTTGCTTCTTCAAGCTGCTAGTGCAAACAGCAAGGGAATTGTTTAGTATCTCTTTTGTATCCCGTGAAAAGAAAACTGCCATGACTTTAGTATCTTGACATGAATGAACAGAATATTAGATACTGCCAAGTTCAACAACATTGAAGAGAAACAAAGGTCGCGTACCCTTCCAAGCCAATACAATGGCGTGTTCTCTTCGGTTTCCTGAAGACAGAGAGACTTAAACTCATGTAACGCGGCAGCTGCTTGAGAATATCTGGATCCCTGAAAATTATAAAATTATAAATCAAAAAAGGAAAAAAGAGGGAGAAAAGAAAATTGAATGCAGCTTCTAGATGGTATTGTATCACCTTGCGAAGGGTGGAAGCAGATTGCAAAAGATGTTCCACCATACATTCCTTACTTCTCAAAACCTGAAGTAGAACTCGACGAAATGCTATAAAAGGTTCTAATAAATCCATATGTAGCTGAGTACTTTTCAGAATGCAGCTCCAATCAGAATTCAGCAAAGATAACTAGATCAACAGTTAAACTTTGTTAAACAACAATCCTCAATTTCTGATAGGTGTACAGGTATCTTGAAACGCAAAAAAATTAAATTAAATTAAATTAAAATTATATAAAATAAAAAATAAAAAATTATACATATAAAGAAGCAATCCCTATATATGTTTATCAGTTAAACAAATATTGAAGCACTATAATGTTGGATGATATATAATTAAATTTATCATCATCCACTAACTTAAGCTTTTAGGTTAAATGGTGATTTAAGACATAATTATGTCAGGCAATGGCGTTTTTTATATGAATAAAATAGAGGTTAACAGTCCAGTTAATGCACAAGGAGCAAGAACTACCCCTCAGTACATATGCATTTTGTCTCCTTAATCTAGACAAGGAACTTTGGGCCCATTGGCACATAACTAACTCAAAAAGGAAAAGAAGAAGTAATATATTTCTTCATTGTTCATTTACCTACTTTGCATGAAATAAACTGTCAACTTTTGAAATTGAGCTAGAGGCCCGTCACTCTCATTGTGATCTTTGAAAAAATAGTGACAGTAACTGTACCATCATGGTCAATCTTTGGGACTTTCAAATGATAAAAGATAAAGAATTTCAAACAATTATCTGAAATAAATTCTCTTTGGAACTTGAACAGAATATTGCTGGCAAACAGTGTGTTTTGTTTCTTCTTCTAAGGCTTGAATGAGCAGGATTGTACTCCATTTTTCTTCAATGAAACACTGAAGTTCTTCTCAATAAAATTCTCTCTTTTTGCTTATCAACAAAAGCGATGAAAAATAGATGAAAAACACATACAAAAACAGATGGGAACACATATGATCTTACGTGTAACCAATAACCATTATCAAAGGGAACCTCACTTTATTATGAAAAAAATAGAATGAGAATGGATTTATGTAAAAACCCTAATAGATAAACATTGTGGGCACCAAGTACAAATTTACAATTCATCTATGAGTCGAAAGAAAAAGAAACACTGCCAGAACATTATAAATAGTATTTAAGGATTGGGATAAAAGGAGATAATGGAGACAACGATGAAGGATAGAGAAGGTAAGAGTTTTGTTTTGGTTTTTCAAAATGATTAACAGTTTTTTGTGTTTCTTATTTTATATTCTTATGTTTTTGTTATTCAAGTTTTTAATTATTTTATTACTTTTGCTTAAAATAAAAAAACATTTATATTTTTTTATAAAGCAATGCCACATCATACTCATAATTTAATAAATTTAAGCAACACTACATCAACCTGAAAGTAGTAAAAGTGTACTCGAAATTGGGAATGTACCCAACCGTATTATAGATAAGAATATACAAGAACAATTGCACATATTAACATATATATTATAAACAAAGAATGCCCACTCAGATTGAGTGATAACCTGGTCCATTGTGGGAATCACATGATCTGATAACACTTTTGGATTCCCATTGAAAAAAGTTGAATGTTCAGAATCCGCCCAACGTAATCCCCAAGCCAGGCCAAGATGATAAAAAATCTGCATAGGCGTCACAGAAAATGGGACAAAATCTTATGCTTTTTATCTCTGTTTCTTTTAAAATGAGACGGTCTCTTTATTAATATAATAATATTGAGACAAAAGCTCATAGTACAAGAGAATTATACAATAAGCATGTAACCATGGATTAGGAGGTGCACCTCAGCATCTCAACAAGGTTGACACCCCATAGCACCCTCATCATATCCAAACAAGCAAAAAGCCAAAATAAAGGAGTAATGTCCAAAGGCAAAACAAAACCAAAAGAAGTACAAATAAATACAAACACAAATACAAATAAAAAGACTATATCAAGCTTTTCATTTCTGTTTGTTGTTGAGATACAGTATTAGTCAAAAGCAATCCTCTGGAAAAGGGACTGAAGGCCTGTTTGACATCTTTCACCCAAGATCTCCCGTTGATAAGGTGATTAATAATGCAATCGAGACCCATAAGTAGACATACATAGAGATAACTCAAAGATAGCAAATATTGGATGAAATGGCAGGAATAAAGCCTTCTGCCAACCAAAGAAAAATAAAAACCAATCCTCTACACATTTTGTTCTATCTCTACTTACCCAAAGAAAACACAAACTTGTTAATCATATAAATAGAAAATTAGTCACATATACAATTTGGCAACTGCAAGAATAATTTGTAAGATTTGATCAAAATATAGGAATCAAATAAAACCTTTTGGAATCATAGGAATCAAATTGAAATTAATCCCAAAAGCCAAACTAAAAATGAACCCTAAATTAATAATGATTTTCATTTGCCTTTCACAAAGTGAAGGGGAGCACTAAACTGAGGGGGAGTACTAAAGTATTGATAGAACTAAATTTATGAAACCCATCAAGTGGGTTGACTGGTGCCTAAACAAAATCAGCCCAAACCACATGAACCAATGTGCTATAAAGCAAATTAAAAAATCAAGAATCCATTCAATGTGCTATAAATCATGATGGAGAATAGTTCAAACTTCAAATCTAATATCTAGTGAGGATCAAACACTCAGATCCAAGAAAATCTTTGTTCTCACAGTCCTGGGCACGGACAAGATGGTGCATCCTTCATGGGTCATTTAACAAATAAAGCAAGACATAAGTTACGCACCTGAAGCTTAATTATAGTTGAATATATATATTCGGTGCTTTCTTCACTTGCATGAGTTATGGACCACACTAACTCCTACAATACATTACGAGTGAGTACACAAACAATTCTGATCTCAGTCAATGCAGAAAGAGGAGACAAATATTACCCGCTTTGAATCTTTGAACTTCCTATAAAATTCATCAAAGTCTCCTTCTTGCAATGCCCGCAAACAACTAATATTCAGCATGCAGAACCCAGAAAAGTTGTCATTGTGAATACAAATAATAGAACTACTACTAGGTATAATTTACCATCCTTCTAGTAAATCTTTGATCGGATTTATAAAGTGGGTTTATTAGACAATGTTTGGGTTGTGGGAAGTGCATGTAGAATTTGGGTTTGTATAACATGTGTTAAAATTGTAGAAAGGAATGATTTGATCCACTCTAATACATAAAACATAGATTGAAGTTGGGTGGTCAGGGAAGTCTTCTAGCTCGGTTGCACTCTAACACAAAACAAGATTTGACACAGCAGGAACTTGAGTCCTGTATCACAGACAGTAAAAGCTAGATATCATCCAGTCCTAAGCCAACATATTATGTATACATGTAAATGCCTGAGGGATAGGATACTAATTCTAGGACGTTATTTCATGGACTCTCTTCAGTTTGGCTGATGGCCCCATAACTTCGAAGTTGATATTGGTTAAATTCAAATTTTAGTGAGAAATTCCCAACTTCTGTGCTCCACTGAGATCATTGGCACAAGTTGTTGCAGCGTTCTATTAACAATTCGAAATGATAAAAATGCCTAATGATAGAGACTGAAAAATGGGTTGCTGGATTAGCAACTTTGGTTTTTGCATCAAATACCTATGGAGGTTTTCGTTGAAATGAATATTCTTGGTCTGATAACTTGATGAACCAGAATCAGGTCCTGCATATAGCAAAGAAAAATCCCAGTTTCCTGCACGCCAGGCAGCTTCATACTGTGCCCATACAATCACACAATATTCAGCTTGATTAAAAATTATACAATTACGGACACAGTAAACAATGAATCAAGGTTATAATATAACATCTCATAGAGTAGGGCAAACACAGAGTTATAACCAAGGATTATCACATCCCTTGTTATAATTAGTAAATCGAAGGATTCCCATCGATATTATGGATTAATCGATATCTTCGACATATTTTGTAACTAAGCATAAAACACAAAATGCCATCTATTAATACCAATATGAATCTAATTACTAATAATGTTGGTAAAATTGGAATAGTATTGAATAATTCATTCTTTACTTTACATTAAAACAATGGTCAATCTTAGATAGAAGGAAAACCTAAAACTTAAAGGGAAAAAATCATACCACAATAAATATAATATAACTACAGCAAATAACTAAGGCATAAATAAAATATAATAAGATCTATAACTTAGTTTGAAAGTAAAACATATTTTTGGAAAAATTTCAGTTTACACCACTAAACTTTTGAAGGTTTATCAATTTAAATTTTAAACTAATAATTATATCAATTTAAACCTCAAAGGGAGTAAATTGAAACATTTAAAAAAATTTAGGTTTTAAATTGATACAATTTTAAGTTTGGGGTTTAAATTGAAATTATGTTAGCAATATCAATATTTTAATCTTTGGTTACAACACAACAAAACACCCTTGGAAGGTTGGAAGATAAACCTGCAGTTCCATGAACTCTAAATCATGCTGAACATGGTCGTCCCGGAATGTTAAACCCTGGCAATATAAATCCAGAACGTGTGCACAACCAATTTTCTGCAGAGATCTAATAACCCCTTTGTAAGGTTTCCAGTGTCCTGAGGTATCTTCCAAGGCAGAAATTGACTGATGACGTTGTGGTTGCTTATCCATATAAATGTTTTTAACACCATTCTCTTGAACCAGGGAATCTGATCGTACTCGCAAGTCATAGTATTCAAGGGCCTTACTCCAATTTCCCTCATGCTCAAAGGTGATGATTTGTGACGACAACTTCAACAGTCACCAACGTACATGCAGATAAAAAGAAATGAGCAAACTTTTCCAAACTGTTTGAATCTACGTCTGTTCATCCATATGGGATTGAACAGCCAACTTTTCTATGGCTTACTAAATGGGGGAGAAAATGAAATAGTCATCAGTATGTTAAACCTCTTGCAACTAGTAGATACAAGCAGTTACATTTTTTAAAAAATATTTGTGAGTATCCAAATCAACTTACGCATACCTCAACTGATCTTATGGGACAACCCACTTGACCTTACAAGATTTAGGAGTCAAAGAAACTCGTAGGAAATTAATTTTTAGGTAGGTAGCAACCATGAATTGAACTCATGACCTCTTATTTAGTTATTGAGACTATGACTCATTTTTACCACTAGACCAACCTATGATGGTTTGTAGTTGCTTGAAGTATTATGTTAAATCACTAATTGACTTTAAAGCTTAAGCTAATAGACTCGAAGATTTATAATTATAGCGACGTTCTAACACTATCACTCATTTGTGAGGTAGAAAAATTGTAAAAGACCCAACAAGAAAAAATCAATATTAGTACATCACTTTTCTTTGATGCTATGTTGAATCACCTATTGATTCTAACGCTCTGGGATATAGTGAACTAAATTCTATCAACACTTTAAAATATTATACCATTTAGAATAAAACTACCTCTCTAAGATACACTCAAGCTACTAGCAAGCACATACTAGCTCACCTTGTGAGAACGTATAATTCCATACAAGCTGTCGGGTTCATTAATTTGAGTGACTGCTGAGACAAGTATTTCAATATGACGTGGCATCTGATGCATGAAAGAGACAGGGAGAGCAATAAGAATAACAGATAAACATTGTGGGCACTGGCAATTTCAAATGTTTCTAGAGCCTCCCCACATTTACTGATTACTTAATTACTAAAAAGTTGTAGACCTACTCTACTATTTACAAATGCACTTTTTGCACACAACTTACTGTTTCCACGTGAGAAAAATCTGGGGTCCCCAGGGAAAGGCATCCAAAATGCTCTTCACACCAATGCTCGACATACATGACAGATGTAAAGTATGAACCAGAATACTACAAAAGACACTGAATTAATGAAAAACGATACCAAACACTTAACTTTAAAGGTTTTTTCTTTTTTTTTTTAGACAATGAGAAAAATGCTGAAATCACTAACAATTGCAGCTTTAGCAACAATAAGGTAGTCAATAGAAAGCCAATAAACCTGCAAAAACATATAGCTTGTCAGATATTTAAGCAATAGCTAATTCTTATTTTTACACATGACAAGTGAATCATACTTTGTCCCAGGAGACTGGTGGCATCACAGAAGAATTAGATGCAGCCACTGGATCTCTACAATTAACAGAGGTGGAACGGGATCTAGAACTCTTACTTGATCCCTTAGAAGGCTGAAGGAGCAAATATGTTCTATTAGCTTTAGAAATAATATTAGTGGGACAAAATGTTTAAAAATATTGTTCAATGAACAGAATAAAATAATGAATACAGAAAAAATTAAGACTCACAATAACCACATCAAAGATCCAAGTTCGTTATGTCAAACCATTTATGTACCAATAATCATTATTAATTTTATAGCAAATGTTTTTGTGTCTCATCGTGAGAACATAAACACCCGCTAGGGCCATTTGGTTTAAGATTCTATTAATACCGAAGAATAAAGCATGCTTGGGAATAAGAGTGTTGAGATACCCAAGATGACATATTTTGTTTCTATTTCGTTTAAAGAACTAATCATAAAAACATTATATAATTTTAATAGATAAATTAATAAAAAAATTCAAAATATTGAAAAAAAAAATTAACTATAAAAATCTAATGATAATTTTAATTGAATAATTAATTATAAGTATTAAAAAAATGAACAATTATACAGAGTAATTTATTAAAAACCTTGTATTCATCCAAAACTTTTAACTTAATTTATAGTGATGTTTGAGGTCCATCTAAAATATCCTATTGCAAACTACCTTTCCTACCATAGATTGACCGTATTTAACCCAAAAAAGTATCCTATTGCAAACTTTTAACTACCTTTCTGACCATAGATTATCTCTAATTACCATAGATTGTCTCTATTTATGGAAGAAATGAGTGCTTTGAAAGAGAATGAATTCCACTTTTCTAAGGAATGAGGAAAACAAAAGTATTGCTCATACTTTTCTCTTGGGAATTTGTTTGTGGGTGGTTGTCAGACCAGCATTTATCATCCAAAAATCCCAACAACAATGAGATGATAGAAGAATGTACAAATAAACTATTTCTAAAGGCTAGCAAGAAAACATTATTTTTAGTCAACTTTAGACCCAATTCCTCACTGCACTTTTCAGTTGTGAAATGGCATCAGAGTCACTCTTCAACAGGAAAAAAAAAAAAAAGTTGATGTCTCATGTATTTCTAGGTATAAATCATGATAAACAATTCATGTAGATAAATAGACAGCAATATTTTCTGTTCCATCCATCAAGAATTGATAAACAGCATCAAATAAATTACGAGGTAGTATCTCATCTAACATACCACCGATGTACTAGTAGAATTTTAATATAGTATAACTAACCTTAGAATTATCTTTCCTCAAAGATACAAAAGATCGCTCCATGACATGATATAGCCGAAGTTCATTGAGGGTATTCAAAAGTACTTGAATTGACTTGATCAACTTGTTTGATTCTACGAATATGTGTTCTTGCACCTGCAAATTAACCATAGGTAACAAAACTGACGCAAAGCACCTAGTATCATTGCAAGGTTAAGTAAGCCCAATACATCCACTGTTCTCTTCCAACAAATACTGAACCAATTTCATTCCATTTTAGGTTAAGAAAAATAAATAAATAAAATCAAAATATGTAACTAATAGAGAGATTCAAATTAAAACAAGATGAACTGAAAACACTATAACTGGAGTGGGGATCATTCCCTAAAAGTACAACCTATGGTCTCTTCTGAATAAAGTCCTTCATTTTTCATATTTTTTTCTATAAAGTAAGACTTTTGTGGTTTAAGAAATATTCAGTAATTAAAGATACTATTAACAAGGAGTATGATGGCACTGGGCACCACTCAAACTCTTCACTGATTAAGTGAAACTGTTGATTCACTAGATGGATACAGCTTGGCTGAAAGAATTTTTAGGCAAACGGATTCTCCCTTTTTACAAACAAATGGCCCTTTATATAGGGAACAAAATTTGATAACCGCCTAACTACCCAACTAATCAGCTGAAACAAAAACTAAAGAACAAGAACTGTAGACTAAAGAATACAGAAACGGTTGTTGGAACTGAGTCAACTGAACTACAAAAAGAAACCAGCAGCTGCTGCAACTTAAAAATAGCCAAAAAACTTGACAAAAAGAAAGTTTATACAGGGGTCAAGTCTAATGCTCAGAGTAAAAAGAAACAAACAGTGAAAAAAGAAAATAAATCCCAAAAACTGAGGACAAACAATCATCAGTATCATAGTAATAAATATTAAAAGTAATTTTGCTTAAGCATGATTAAACCTACAAAACAGAGCAACATTGAAGAATAGAACACCAATAATCTCATGACAAATAAACAATACAAAACCTGAAGTGAAATTAGCTTTTGAAGATCAATATCCAAATCCTTTGTTCCAGCTAGATTGACAACTACAGTGGGTAAAAGCAGCTCGGCAATCTCAGCTTTTAGCAACACAATATCTAGACATAATCTGAAAGCAGACAATTAGAATCAATAAATTCATTGTTGATTAGTGGGCAACAAAGCTCTAAACCCTAAACCCTAAAAAAGAAAGAAAATGAAAAAAAGAGAAAAAAAACCTTAGAATCACATCATTTGAGTGTCCAATTAGTGAGTACACTAACGGACAAATCCACCTCTCAAACGTTTTACCATTGGTCTCCCACACGGTGGAACTTTCCACTGAAATAGCCTCCGCTGTTATAAAAGTTAAGTTGATTATACGCAGAAAAGGAGACTATCAGCGTTAGTGCATTACAATAAACAGAATAGCTTAATGCAAGCTATTCTTGAGCCAATGGTCATCGATCATAATTGTAGATTTTCTGGTTAAGTATGAAAATGAAAAATGTAAGAATTGATTTTCACTGATATATGAAAATGAAAAATGCAAAACTCACAAAAGACGCCAGCAATCAAGAATGAAGTATAATAAACCTTTGTCTTATGCAGTAATTAATGACCAGTCCAACCAATAGCAACCAATAAAATAGAAGAGGTGAATTCTAGCATTCTACAGGCTTTTGCATCATCTGCCAAGAAAATCTAAAAAATCATGACCCTAAATGACACAATAACTTTAAATGTCTTTTACCTACGTCAGAAATTTAACCAAATGCTTAATTTGATTGAATTAACATTATTAAGAAGTGTCAGTTAAAGAAGTAGACATCAATACCTTTAAATCTCCTTTCAAGATCCAACAAGTACCCATCCACCAGCTTAATATTAAGCCCTCTCGAGTGAACCTAAGTTATGTAACAAAATAAATGAAAATAGATTTATCCTACATATTAAAATTGTTAGTCAGATTGAATGGAACAAACCAAGATTTTAGAATCAAGCAAACTTTTTCCCATAGCAATAGTTAGTACCCTTTCCTTGTCATGCATTGAAACCACGACATTACGTTTCTTTTAAGGATAAGAAAGAATTTCATTGATTGAATGAAATATCCAAGGATATTCAGTCACAAAAGAGCCAGTATTACAGGGAGTACAAAGGATGTTTTCAATTAGTAGTGAAGAAAAAAAATTAGAAAAACTGTAGCTTTGCAAAACAGATATATCCTTACACCAAAAAAATGCATAAAGATGCTCGAACTTCAGTATTACGGTAGATTGATGAATTTTTAGGCATTACATTTCAGTTCCAAATCATTTGTGTTACCTCAAAATTTTTAGGCCGAGGTCAACTTAAAACTGGCTGTTATACATGGAAAGACTGCAGCATATTTGAGACGAATATTGGCAGTATAATTAATGCTATGAGCACTTTTCTTAAATAAAATCATTTTTCCACATTCCCCGCGATGCCACGAATGGGGCACAGAATGGAACCACTACAAAGAACCTCCAGTAGTTACTTCCTATTTCTAAACATTATAAGTAATGTAATTATAAGACTATTCAGCTCTGTCAATAGTATATATGTAATAAATCCTAAGAAATGAGTACTATCAGTTATGAACGAGAACTATGACCATTCCATAACTAAGTATTGATCAGAAAAGAAGGATTAAAACTTGCCTCTAAAAGTGATCTCTCATAAGAATCAAACTTGAGTAGAGTACTTTGACCTTTTTCAGTGGAGAGGATCGCCTGGTTGAGAAGGGTGAGAAAAAAATTAATTAAACATGAATATAGTTTCTGATGATTCAGAGTAAAAGCGAAGCACAAAACAGATGTAATAAAAAATATGTTAAATTACAAGTTTAGTCCTGAATTTTAAGGTCTACATCTATTTTGTACTTGAAGTTTCAAAGTGTCTAAGAGATCCCTATAATTCTAATAGGTCCCCGAATTTCAAAAAAAAGAAGGAAGCTCAAGGAATAAATTTTTAATTTTGGAAGTCCACAAATCAAATAACACACGTCTCTAAGATAAGAGATTAGATATATAAATGCACCTAAATAATAATCCTAATAATCTTTATGAATTCTTGTATTACAGAGGGGAACTTTATTTTTCCATTCATTTAAATGGTCTTTTTTAGATTCTTACATTTTTTTTTTAAAAAAAAAGGAAAACGATCTTAGATTCTTACACTTGATAAAGAAGTTGTATCTTCATTGGATTTGAGAAATCCAATGACAAACAGAGAACCACCAACATGTATCAGTTCAATAAATTCATTGATGATTGTCCTATCATCCCCAGATCG
>JBBPDI010000009.1:25510439-25522366 GCA_037974545.1 Cucumis variabilis | reverse complement strand
TCACTATTTCTCACCACCCTCGTTATTTTCTTTTCCTTCATCACTCAAACCCCTCTCCATAAAACATCAATATTACCTGGAGATTAGAACATTCGAACCTTAAATGTAAAAAAAAAGATAAGAGTTTCCTAAATTAATGGCATTTTTTTTCAATGGTTGATTTGTTTTTTCATTGAAAATTCATGAAAAGCTTGTAGAATACTTCTTTAACAAATTTTGAAAAAGAAAATCAAAAGACTTCATCGTCCATAGAAAAAGCAATGAAATAAAATTGCAAAAGGATTTTTTTTTTAAATCTCACTTAGTGTTCATATTATTAACCTCAAAATCAAAATGTTTAATTATTTCTACTGTCAAAGAATAAAAACCTAAAATAAGATGAACTTTTGCAAGAGAAGCCAAACGGGGAAAAGCAAAGAAGACAAAATATAGAGTGATAATAAAAAAATGGAAGAAAGAAAATGGGATTAAGTATAGCGCAAGTCAAGGTTGTAATGCACAAACTTTGCTTTCCTTGACAGAAAATGAGAGGCATATTCATATAAAAACTAAGTTAGATGTTGTCGTTTGACTATCTTTCAGAACCAACTTTTTCCATCTTTAATTTCCCTATTTAACAAAGTTGCATAAAGTTATCAAAATCCTCTTTATACATGTTGTTCACTCTATTATAAAAGCTCCAACAAGTTTTCTTTTTAATCTTTGACATTAAGTTCCTCATCTATGCTTCCAAACAAAATCCTTTGCATTAAAGTAACATCCAATTAACAAAATAAATGAATCCACAATTCTCCTACATGTAGTTTAGTTTCCTATTTTCACCTACACATTGACAAGAATAAAACACAAGATTGGAGATGAAAGTGAATAATATCAACCGATACACAAAATAATTTGTGACTAATACATATCAACTGATACACAAAACATAATTCATATATAACAAAAGAAAAAAGAGAGTTTTAGTAACAATTCGACGTACACTTGAACGGTCATTGGCATTTATAATGGAGGAGCTATTTCCCTTCAAATTTTCTTCCTATTACAAATGACACAACTTAATTTTTTGAAAAGAAAAACTAAATATGAATTTTAACGAAAGAATCAACCTTAAGTTGTTTTAGTGCTTTAGGAATGCCAGAATATCCTATCCAACGATATTGATTCTTCGCTTTTCTACAGAAAATCTATAATCAAATGCAAATTGTTAAATTAAAAAAAAAAAGACTTAATCATCTAAGATAACAAATAAACAAACAGTAGCAACAAATTCCTTACACCCACACTTTCTAAAACGTTAACAATATCGTAGATTCGTCATCTTTCAACACCTACAGAATAGCAGTAACAAAAAATCCTTCAAAATTTCAATTAATGAAAGTTAAAAATGAAACATTAAGGAAAAACAGACACTACCTAGCTGAGATGCGGCATTGTTGAGGCTGATCAACTGAATGTCATCTCGATCATACAGTCTCAAAAAACTACAAAAAGAATGAAGAGAGATAATGAGATAAATTTGAATAAGTAGAGAAAAAATGAAAAAAGGAAGAGATAGGGAGATGAAACTTGAAGTATAGGAGGCCAAGAGATTTCTGCTTTTGACTGTAAGCGTTTGAAGAAGAGTCTGGATGTGGAAGATGAAGATTGGCGGCCATAGGTAAGGTTATTGGTTATGTGAAGGGGAGATGGAATTGGATAAGGAAGAGATTTATGGAGTTGGAGTTGGAGAATTGGAAGGAATGGTTTGAAGATTTAAACAGAAGATTAGACGACAGTAAGAGATCAGATGAAGTCGAGAGATTCGACTCTGAGAGATTGAAAGACGAAAATAAACTACTCTTGAGAAATCAACGATGGCAACAAATAGAGAGACATGGACATGGACACGAAGATATACAAAGAGATGACGAAAGTGGAGTCGTGATAGAGGCAGTGACGGAGAGATAAACGCAAATAGAAATCGATTGGAGACATGGACGCAAACAGAAATTGACAAAGAAAAGACTCTTGAACGGAAATTGTGAGAGAGAAAAGGATGGTCGGAGAGACGAGGATGGACAGAGAGATGGACGCGAAGAGAAATCGACGGAGAGATGAAGATGGGTTGAACAAAAATCATGAGAGGGAAAAGGAAAGAGTGTGGGTATCGTCTGCATGCGTGAAAGAGGGAAAAGGAAAGATGAAATGTGAAAAATGGGATCCAAAGGGGGGAAATAAAAATTTGGGTGGGATAAATAATATTAATTTCTTTTCCCACCTTTTTTTTCAATAGCCCAATTTTAAATGGGCTATCTTACAAGGCTATTAAAAGCCTTATTTCTTGTAGTGGTTGTTAGTTATAACTTTGAGATAGTGCATGTTTAAATATAATTTAAATATTAATTAAAATATAAATACAGTTTCATATTTGGAAGCTCAAAATTGATGAAAATGGACAAAGTTGTAAAAAGTCAAAATGTTGACTTTCGACTTTGAAAAGTCAAACTTTGACTGTCTTTATAGTCAAATATGATTTAAATTTTAGAAAAAATGAATGAATGTGAATTCATGCTCGAGAAGGTCGGAATCAGTCAAGATGGACAAAATGGTAAAAAATCAAAATGTTGACATTTGACTTCAAAAAGTCAAAGTTTGACTTTGACTTGAATGGTCAAATGGCCATTTTACCCTTAGACTACTGTTAGTGGGAAAATCCAACATTTTGTTGGATAATCCCACTAACACTTAATGGGATAAGTGGCTGCATAAGATGTAGACACCTAGCCCACTAAGTTATACTAATTGTTAGTGGAATATTAGAACTTATTGTTAGTGGAATATTAGGTATTGAGTTTTTATAAACAAATTATAGACATTTTTGCATGTAGTTTGCTTATACATAGTTTCTTTTATCAAATTGTACAAAGGTTTTGCCATTTTTTTAAATTTTGAATTACAAATTTTTTTAACATATTTTTTTCTCTAAAAAAATCTAAACCCTAAGTTTTTCCTTCCAATTTTCATCTGGTTCTCCCTATTTCCTTCAATTAATGAGTCCCACAACTCGATTTTTAGCCTGTATAATAGCAGGTAATCTCTAATGGTGGTCCCGGGTTCGTGTTAGTGAGGAGATATCGAGGAATCGGGAAGCTTTGAGGGTAAGTTTTCTTTTAACCCTAATTTTTGTTTAATCAAGGTAGATGATTCATGTTATAAATCTCTAAATTTGTTTAGATGCATCTAGAGTAAGTTTCGATCGTTTTTCACTGAGTTTGTATGCTTTCCATCATCCCCCTTCCTGCGGAAGTATAACTTTGAAGTCAGTGAAACTTATATCTATAAAAACTTATAAAAGTAACAAAAATTAACTCAATTCTCCCAAATTACTTAACCTGCGGGCTGCGAATATTCCTTAAGAAAATTTTCAAGCAAATGAATTCACAAGTCAACAAAAATAGAAAGTTTGTAAACTATAGCTCTCAGAAAACTAAAAATGCCCTGAAGCAAGCCTCAAATCTATGTTCCCAATTGTTTAGATCTAAAAAACCCCACTGATACATTTTCTATAGAGCAGTACATGAATTATGATACAACAACAAATATTCATCCAAAAAAGTATGGTAACAACCTAACAGATTTAGAAGAGCTTCCAGCAAAGCCTTCGCTTTTTTTTTTTTTTTTTTTTTTTTTTTTTGTGTGTTTGTGGGTTTCTTCCTCCTGTAACCAAGAAACAAATACAGAAAATGTTAGAATACCGGACAACACCATGGAAATTAGGAAAAAACTTCAAGGTGTATATTTGAAAAAAAATCACTTTTAAACATGACTTTAGACTAAAAATGTTTTTGATCATACCTAAAAGATCCAAAGTGTTTGAGGATTATTCAAGATTATTAACAAGAACATGAATAAAAGAGAATAACCAATTGTTCATAATTTGCTCGATTGATTATGTAAGAAATAAGAGAGAGAATAATCTAAAGTCTCCTGAAGGTTTCATAATCTAGATGTGCGTGGTACCTATGCAAAATGTGAATAAAAATTCGTGACCATCACAAGAAAACATCAAATAATTTTCTTAATTACTAAGAAAATGAAAAAAAAAAAAAAAAAACTCAGGCAACCAATAATTTATCAATCAATTCATGTTTTGGGATAACGAATTAAAACTCCATACCTTCGCTACCCCTTGTTGTGGTGTAATATTCTTAGAAAACAAAATCATTACATTACATTTAGTTAGTCAAAATCGACAGTTCAACAATTTCCAAAAGGATAAAGAAAAATAAAACATTGGAGCAATTATAAATTACAGTCACGCACAAGTTGCGAAGAGATTGAAAGCAGCCATCAAGGCATATGAGTTCCCTAATGGTACCGACCAAGTGATTGTTACCAATATCTCTACCAATAGCACAATCACAATTATCAAATTGATATTAGGTATATAACTAAATATGAGTTTTGTGAAATTGACTACAAGGCTGTGTAAGTCCTAGACAGTACAACCACAAACTACAGTAAAAAAAATGCACCTAAACAACTTCCAATTTATACACTTGACATCAGGAAAAAGAATAATACCACACGGGCCTTAAGAATACCCAAGATTTTGTTCCAGTAACACTTTTTACGTGGACATTCATTGTGATAGACTTTGACAACTTCAAATTTACAAATATAAAATATGCTTTAACAAAACGTACCTTAAGGTTCTTCGAACCCTATTAAAAAAACCATACAAGTTTAACACTTTAATAAATTTCTAATATATTATGCATCTCAATTGATTAAACAAAATAAGATTAAACATAAATACGGATGAGTAATACCTTTACAATGTTGCATTTGCATAAAAATTCAACAAGCAATGTCACTATCTCCAGGATTCTTCGAGCCCTAAATAGGAAAAAATGTTCAATGATTAAATGTCGTACACCACTACATGACAATTTACATAAAAGTATAGCTTCATGAGTCATCTTTTGATAATCAGAATAAATTACTCCTGTGCCAACATGTAAATTTCATCAATAAAACTTTCAAGGATCTTAAGGGTAAAGATTACTTAACAGCTACGACTGTGATCGCATATGTGAAAGATTAAACATATTTCATCAGTGTTTCCATTTTGATAACACCAATTATCTTGTTGTTAAATGCATGGTTTGTTGCTTTGACAAGTTGAATGGTATGCAGCGAAAGATTGGCAGCTGGCCCTTGCCCCCATGGCGACAATGAAACTTACACAACATTTCAAAAGGTAAAAAGAGACATGAAGTCCGTAAAAGTTGAGATCCCCATGTTTTATTGGCTATCTCGTACTTACGCTATTGTCAATTTAGAACACTATTAATCATGGTTTGTAAATCTTTTTTCTTAAAGATTATACATCGATGAAATAGTTTATTACTAAAATAAATAAATAGAATAGATCAGCTTGCCATGGCCTTGAGGATTTTCTCACTTATCAGCTTCAAATTAGTAGCGTACTCAACAACAACTTCCCTACAATGAATCCAACAAGATCAAGATATTTTTATGTAGATTCATAAACAAAATCACAAACAAAGAAAGAAAAAGTAACCTTACTTTGAGGATTTGTTGGCCAATATTCAAAACAACGGATTTGGTGTGGATATACAGTAAGGAATAAGCAATCAGTCCAATCAAGAATATGTTGCTTTGAAAGAATCATGTCGTTCCCATATCCTTCTATTTCATGTTCTTCTCTTGAGTATTTTAATTTCTCTTTGAAAAACCAAAGAATTGTTTTTTTAATTGATGAACTTCATCAAGATATTCACTTGTCGTTCCATCATTTATAGCCTATAAGAACATCATAAACATTTATGAATATCATCAATTTAATCTTTAATAGGATTGAAATACAGAGTCCACAGAAATCAGAAATTCCTAACCCCTTTACGATTTAGTGTTTTATAGAGGGAAAAATCAGGAGAAATCGAACTTGAAAGCAGCCCCATGATTGAAGTCCATGTCAGCCCCATGAATTTCACAAGTTGTTATCTACAACATTTGGGTAAATTCCAATAACAACATTTGGATTAACTCATTTTCTACATGGCCAACCCGTAAGGTTAATGTTAGTCCATCCATATTTGAAAATCCTAAAACTGACCTTTCTCAATTAATGGTAGAGAGGAAATTATATCTATGACTTAAGTGCATACTATAACTTAAGTTAGTTGATGGATGCTCAATTTAATAATAGCTTGATACCATTCTCATGTATTTTCTTATAATTGAAGAATCTTTTTATGAGCTTGAAAGTTACTACCTACAAAACCTTCCAAAAGAGAGTGTATAAAGGTACACAAACATGAACAAACTATACAGTATGCAAACAATAAAACGACAAGAACACAAACAAAGAATTACCTTGCATGATTTTAGTAATGGTCGTAAGAATGATGATTTGCAAAACATAATTGATTCGCCAAGTGAGGTTCTATCCCAATCTGTCTTAAAGTAAAAGATTTTATGTAATGACCCAACTCTTTATACTGAGTTGAGACCATTACTACTAAAATAAATAAAAACTTTCTTGACAACAATAAAAGATGACACACAATTTTCAATGAAAACTTTAAATACTTATTCATAAATTGTAAATAAAATATGTAGAAATAAAAGTAGAAGGTAAATCCTAGTTCAAGTCCTATCTATCTTTTAAAGAAAAATAATAGAAAAGTAACTCATAAGTTTTATAAATTTAAATAAAATACTATAAATCAAAATACTGTAAACATAAAGGCAGAAGAAACATAAACTTTCTCCTATTGCTAACCACGGTCACTTCTTGTCATTTGTCAGCTTTCCTCTACCTCTACCTTTGCCTAAAAAATTAAACATAGAAAGATTGAGTATAAACATATACTAAGTAAGGGACTCACTACTAGTCCCACTAAGTGTCTGTTAATTCTTATTAGAGTTCCGTAAAGAAGTACCCCATAACTATCATGCTCCCAGACACATGTTATCTAGTGATCCCGTAGGAACACATCTAGTCTTTGGTGAATCGGAAGAAAACACCTAAGAGAAACTAGTCTTTGGTGAACCCAAGGGAATGCTTAAGAGAATCGAGTTGTAAGTGACCCCATCAGACCATTTATAAAACATATCATGATAGACTGGTGGTCTCGTCGAACACACTCAGTCATAAAAAGGTGATCCCGAGGGACACCCATATGGGTACGACCCTAACAGACAAGTTAATAGAACACTAAAGTCTATAGCATGTAACAACATATCATTAGCATCCTATCGTGACAGGAATATCAATCCTAATGTTCTTATCATGTGTTTAATATACCATGCATCATAACATATCAATCATCTCAGTCATAACATACCTTAGTCATATCAGTCATACACACCAGTCATAACATATCAGTCATAACATATTGGTCATAACATATCATACATCTATGATAGCCATCTATATCAATCATCCATATTTGTCACATTATGCACCTTAGCTACAACAATGCATAATAAAAAACACATGCAAGTTCTTAATTTTGTTTCGAAAGTCAAGTAGTAGAATCTCTTACCTCCAAATTATCAAACAAATCCTGGTTGACAGTCAGAATTCAATTAACACAACCCTAAACATAAAATGAACAAATTTAATAAATTAATAAAATGTGTCTAACATCAAGTCTTTTTAAATTCAACTTACCAACAATAGTGGTTGAAAAAACCCAATCAAAACTCACTAAAATCACCGAATGGCACAAATGTCTTAAGAAAAGAAGGATATGAGGCATGACTTGGTTAGGAAGGAGTTCGGCTAGAGGATATGGCTAATGCAGCTCGGGTAATAGAGGAAATTGGCTTAGACAACTGGCACATGGCACAGATGGTCAACATAATAAAGGGAGATGAAACTCAGATGAAGGGAAACGACTTGGGGTAGACGTACATGGCTCAGACTTGTTAGACAAGTCACGTGGTAACATTCAGCACGACCGATGGCGTGAGAGGGAGAAGGGTTCGATCGAAGGCAAAATGCAGAAGAAGATTGTGGGTGACGCAGAACAGAGAAGGAGCTCGGATTGAAGAGGTGATGCACATCATAGAGACAACACTAGATAATTTCATCTTGGTGAAAGAACACACAGAATGTGGCTCGCCTTCGTTGGAGTTGCAGTGGACAGTAAAACAACTGGAGAGTGAACAACGTGTGACAGATGAATGGAGGACTCATAGCGGTGACCAGAGATGTGGGCAACGACACTTACAATTTCTTGAAGAAGAAGGAGATGGTGAATGACCTTACACGCGAAACAAGGTCTACTTAATATAATTGTTATTATTATTGTTATTTCTTGTCCTTGTCCTCTTCCCTTTCAAAAACAAACAATCTCCCTTCATTAGATCTCCTATCATTCAATCAATTTTTTTTCTTCTCTTTTTCCACAATAATAAAATACTCCTTAAATAATTATATTATAATAATATAATTATTTTCATTCTAAATATCCATTTAATCATATTCATACATACATACATACATACACACATACATACATACATACACACACACACACACACACACACATATATATATATTATTTTTAATTCATTTAAATCCTCAAATTAATTAAATATTATTCCATTAAATATTAAATTAATCCTAATTCTCACAAAACCAAATAATTCTCACCAATTAACCAAAATAACACCTAAAAAATTTAAATATAATTAAATTAAACTAGGATAATTAAATTTAAAATTACGTTAATTTTTTTTGTGTTACAATCTTCCATCCTTTGAGAAATTTTCATCCTAAAAAATTCTAATACTAATACTGGGCTCTCATGTCATCCTCTCTTTCCCAAGTAGCTTCTTCAATGTCATGGTTTGGCTAAAGAACTTTAACCAATTCAATTCCTTTAGTACGGAGCAGCTTGACCTCGTTTTCCAAAAATCTCAACTGGTTGCTCCTTATAGCTTAAGTCCTTATTAACTTGCAATGGCTCACAATCAACTATATGCGTGGGATCTGCTACATATTTCCTCAGCATACAAACATGGAATACATCTTGAACTGTAGAAAATGACGAAGACAATGCCAAACGGTAAGCTACAGGGCGAATCCATTCAAGAATCTCAAATGGCCCTAAAAAACGTAGACTCAACTTTCCCTTCTTCTCAAATCTTAGGACACCCTTCAAAGATTCCTACCTTCAGAAAAACCATGTCCACCTACATCAAACTCAGGATCCATGTCGTACATAAGCGTAACTCTTCTGTCTACTTTGTGCTGTCAACATATAGGCTCTAATCTTCTGTATGGCTTCATTGGTGGTTTGGAACAGCTTGAGGCCTAACATCCTCTGCTCACCAACCTTACCCCAACAAACAGGAAATCTACAACACTTACCATACAGAGCTTCAAATGGTGTCATGTCAATGGTAGTCTGATAATTGCTATTATAAGTGAATTCCATCAAATACAAATGGGAGTCCCAACTTTCTGAAAACTCTATCACACAAGCTCACAACATATCCTCCACAACTTGGTTCCACCGCTCTGTTGGCCATCAATCTGAGGATGAAAGGTTGTACAAAAGTCTAATCTCATGGCCATGGCAGCTGATAACATGCAGAGACACCCATTATCATAGCCCTTTCTATTAGAATAATGAGGTCAAAACACATAAGAAATACATTTTGCATAAGTATCATGCTTGTTTTACGTGATTGCCATGTTTAAGCGCAGGATAAGTGGATAAAAAGAAAGGAGCAAATCATAGAACACACTTCGCATGCAAACCACGCGATGGGAACTCGCCTAGTGAATGACATCTCGAGGCAAGGAACCACGTCATCATGTGGGGAATGCTCACTAAAAGACAAGATTGATAGTTAGAGTGATGTATTTTTATAGAATCGAAGACGATGCTGACAAGATTAGAGAAATAGAAGTTTCTCGCCTGAAGTTGCCTATAAATGTGCTTCAGCCTCACAAAGAAAAGTAACGTTGGTATGTGCGAGCGGTCTGAATGGATCACAGAGAGGGGTCTGCATGAGCTAATATGGAGTCTACATGAACCAAAAACCCAAAGGATCGTTAGTAAGGACACTACAACAAATTAGCGTTTCAATAACATTTTTTAATAACATATATTATAAAATGTTATTGAAGAAAAAAAAAGGAGAAGAAAAGCGTGCGAGAATTAAAAAAAAGTGCGTGGGATTGAAAATTTTATTATTAAAAAAAAAAGAAATGAAAAGTGGGAAAAAAAACCCTTTTGTTACCCCAAATCCTCTTTTTCATTTTTCTACTTTTTCGATTTCCCCTTCTCACAGTCCTCTCCTCTGATTTTCCTCTTCTCGCAGACTCCTCCCCTAACGCCACTACCATTTAACATTGCCAATGACTTGCCGCACTCCTTGTCGAACGACTCCTTGCTCGCCGAACTAGTCACCCGAATGGGTAACTTCTTTCTTTTCTTCTTTATGACTTTACCTTTATTTTCTTCCTTTCTCTTCCTTTCATTTTTGGGTAGGTGTATTCTAAAATTTTGGTTCTTTTGAAACTTTTATAATGAGTAAATATGGCCATCGCTTCATCTTCCTCAGTCTTCTTTCCACTCTTCTATTGATTCTCCTTCTTATTTTCTCTTCTAATTCTTCATCTTTCTCTCGATCTTCCTCAGTCGTGGCTCAAGAACCAGTTCGCGTCCTTGTCACTGGAGTTGCAAGTAACTTTATGACTATAAAACATTCAATTTCTTTCCTTTTTGATTTTGTTCATGTGCTAAAACTTGATCTAAGTTATTGTTCAATTTTTATTTGCTTTCATTCTTGTGTTCTTTCCCTTTTTGTGTTCCTTTGCTCAAGATCTGTTATTGTTGCTAAGTGCATCTAGTTTTTGGTGTTTAGTTTGAACTTGCGATCAGATCTATTGTTTGTAGTTTATTTCTTAAGTTTATGCTATGAAATTCTGACTTCTTTGGTGTTTTCTTAGTTATGTTTAGTGAGATTTACAGGTGTGAGAATTCAAAGATTGAAACAATGATGTGGATCTACACTGTGAATCTGTGTATAGCTTATGGAAGTGTTTTTAATTTGGAATCTGGATGTTAATGAGAACAATCTTATCTATTTTAAAAAGTCAAAATTAAAATAAAAGCTTAAAATTTATGGCACATAAATCAATCTTTTTCCATTATAGATTTGTTGAACTTTTGTCCATATAAGGAATTCCTGAATAGAAAGTATATCTCTTAGTTTGATGGATAAATAATTGTACTAATATAAGTTCCAAGAGAGAGATATTCTCGGGTAAAGTTAGGAGAAGTAATATTTCAACCATTGTTAAAACATTGGATAAAGTTTACAATATGGACTGGTTTTTGTAAGTTTTGAATAGTTAAAGTTAAAGTGGTACATAGGAACTTTTTGGTTCTTTCGGGAGTTAAGTGTCAAATACACACGTTTTATGAAATTTTTGGTTGCATCTTACATTTGAGATTCAATACTTCTCTTAAAAAAATCAGGTTGTTTTGAGAGGCAAAGTGCTACTTACATAATTTTATGAATTTTTATCTTTATTTTGGAGAATGAAAGTGGCACTTACGTATTTTTCATTCGTTTTAGGGGTTAAAGTGTTGTTTTGAAACTTAAGCATTTTTAGAAACATTTTATGAGAGTTGAAGAGACATTTAAGCATTTTTTGTTGTTTCAAGTGTTGAAGCATTTTTCATCTAATTATTTAGTGTAAACCCAAAATTTTCTTGGTCTATTTTATGTTATTCTTTTGTGTGAAAAGAATAAAAGGAAAATGGAAATTAAGTATATATATATTATATATAATATATATTTTTTTTTTATTCATAAATGAAGTAAAGACAAGAAAAGAAAGGAAGAAAGAGAGAAGAAATAGCTTTCGGTGGATTTTGTTTTTATAT
>JBBPDI010000009.1:25476792-25490870 GCA_037974545.1 Cucumis variabilis | reverse complement strand
AGAGAGAAAGAGAATGGATAACGGAAACTCCTCTGCTTCGCTCGCTCTTTTCCACAGACTAGGAAAAAAACAGAGGGTCGAGATTTCATTTAAATACCAACCAATTTACCATTATATCCCTCTCTTTTCCTAAATTTTCGTTCTTAACCACTCATCCCTCCCTTTCATATTGGCTTTATATTAAAGGGCGAAACATTCTACCTTCGTGTGTTTCCCCAAAAAGACGATTTAAACGATGACGTTTTATCTTCCATTTGATCTGGGCCATTTATTGGGCCGCAAAAAAGCCCAAAAACTTCGGCCCTTTAAGGGAAATTGAGAGGGGGAGGGAAGGTTAGGTTTGTTTGGTAGGTTAATGCGATCCATTTTCTTCTTTCATTTGAGAACTTTTGTTCTTAGATGAGGATTCTCTCCATAGCTTCTTTTTTTTGTGGTAGCAACATTTGTTTTCACTTCTAAGAGTTTGGAATCAGTGAAGTTAATTGAGAATAGTGGTCAAGTTAAACTCTCTTATTTAGTGACATGTTTGTCTTAAACGGTATGAAACTTTTTGGAAAGATAAAGCTAACCTGATTAGCCTCATCAATGAGTCTGTCATTTATCTCAACGATCTTGAAGTGCATCGTCATGTCTAGAACATGTTCTCTAACGGAGGACTCTTCCTTCATTTGCTTTTTGATAATGTGTTTAGTCTTAGGGAATATGATGGTTGCCTGAACATCTCCCTCAATGTGTCCATAATCGTTTTAGCTTTGGCTAATGTCACACCTCGCCCTGCACGTGTCCTTAAACTTATTGTGCGAAATGAAACGTGACTTGAGTAATCCCAACACCTCTAAAGTGAAATGCCAAAATGCAATATAGAAAAATGAATTAAAATATTTACAAAAATACAGCAAAATTCTAGAATCTATCAATAATAGCATTGAAAGTGTGATAGATCTAAAATCTTACTATATTTTGGTTCATTTTAATATATTTAAAAAAGTTCCAATTATGAATATGTATTGTTTTTAAAATCTACTTATAATAAAGGGTATATTTTAGAAAAAAATAAGATATTGTTTTTATTTTTTAAATTTAGAGAACACAAAACACATCTGAAAAGAAAACATAAAGAGATTTTAATCGAATAAATCTTTTCAACATTTTCAAATTTACAATCAAATACAATTTTAAAAATTTTCAAATTTAAAGTGTTTAAATTACAACCAAACAAACATGTATTTAGATATGGTAAAAGTGAGAAATTTATTGTCAAAAAAATCTTTCCAAAGTAAAAAAATTGAACTAACAACCAAATCCAACCTTCATTTTTCTTTTTTTCTTTCAAAAGAAGAATACTCTAATTAATTGGAACGTACAATGTAAAGACTCAAAAGGAGACAAAAGAAGAATACTCTAATTAATTGGAACGTACAATGTAAAGACTCAAAAGGAGAAAAATAGTATCTTAGATATATTTTTTAAAGAAATACATTAATTTAAGAAAGTATCTTTATTATGTTTTTATTATTAAAAAAACATTAATTTGAGAATTAGACTTTTTAAAAAACAAAAAAACCTAAAATTAGGTTTTCTACTTGGAGAAAATGGAATCTAATATAGGGGGAAGTTTACAACACTATGTTATGACCACAAATTTCCTTCTTTGCATTTTATTTTATCTTTTTTAATATTAAAATTCTTTTTTAAATAAAAAAATACAAACTATTTAGATAAATTGCATCAAATGACAAAAATATATAAAAAAAACAACTCATGATATCAATTTTTTGCATACTGCAAATATGACCAAATTAGTGGTATCATACAAGTATCTGTAATCATAGGGCTATTAGAGAGTCATCACTTTTAAAGTTGTTACTTTTGCAAATTTAGAAAATGTGGTGACATGAGCTTTATTATCATAATTTTTTGCAACTTTTGAACAAAAAAAAGGACTTAACTATTTACATAAAAACCATTAAAAGAGAAAAGCTCATTCCATTTATTTTGTTTTCAATAAAGTGTAAATAGTTTGTATATTTTACATTTTCTTTTTTACTATTTCCCAAAAAGGTAAAGTTTTGATAGTTTTTTTTCTTTTTCAATTAGGCTATATTTGTTAAAATATAAGTGAATATTTATTATTCCTTAGAGAGGGTAGCGGTTGGGCAAAAGCAAATTTGGGTTGGGTTTGGCCAATTTATATTAATTTTCTTGAGTTCCATACAAAAGGGTATGATAGTGATTTAGCAACAAAAATAAAGGCACGAACAAATAAAGGTTTTTTAACGGTAAATTATCGTTAAGTTATGCTTACAATTGATTTTATAATTGTTTGAATGTAGGGCTCAGAATCTCAAACTTCTAATTTCTTTTAAATCGAAGTTATAATATTATGATAAAATTAAGAGTTTATATATATATAACCTATTTAAGAAAAAGTACTAAAAGAAAAAAAATTAATTACTCTTGATTTTTCTACTTTTGACCGTTTTCCATAAAAATTATCTACTCTTCATTAATTTGAGATATCTTACTATTATTTTCTTTTCAAAAGTCAATAATTTGATTCTCACAATCGTTAAATTGAAAATAAGCTTTCGAAATGTTTTTCTTAACTTTTAAGATATTTACAAGGACTAGTCATGAGTGTGTAAGTGTTGGTGAGATTATGGATATTTTATACGTTATTTGTAAGGAACGTGCATTTTTGTTTAATAACATGAGTGAAAAATTAAATATGTTTGATCTAATCACTTATTTTTTTTATATACTTTAACTATTTAAGTTGGGGTCAGTTTATAGCTTTTTTTAAAACAGTCAAACCTCATAAGTTGATATATTGTACAAATTCGTGTTAAACATAGATAAATTTATGTATGGTTTAATTTATACGATTTACGTGTTGATATGTGGATTTTTTCTAATTTATTTGTGATGTATCGTCCCACCATTTATTATATTACAGTGTATGATTCAATTCAATAAAGCTAAAAGCATAGTGTTATGATTGACTCACTCAAGTACTAACTAAACTAAAGGTAAAAGTATTTTTTTCATTTTCTAAAAATGATCAAAGACCCATCTAAACTATCATATAACTATCAACCACATAGCCCTATTTCAATAGGTATGAGGTTGTACTTCAAATCTCAAGCTTACAAAATTCGATTTCCAAATTTGTCATATTGTTAATCTATATATTTCAAGTTTTGTTTGATGAAATATATATATTGTTCAAATCTCTTTATGCGACAATAGAGTTTTAAAATTATTATTGATTAATCACAAGTTATCAAATGGAAAGCAAGAGACGAGAAATTAATACGTTGTTAAATAGACCTTAAATTTCAAGTTTTTGTGGTTAAAAAAAGGACTAACATTACGGTTTATTTAGGAAAATTACACCAAATGACAAAAACACTTAGAAAAAAAAAAACATGATACCTATTTTTTGCATATTGTGAGTGTGGCAAAATTAGTGATATCACATGGTAATCATAAAATTATCGACTTTTAAATTTGATACTTTTGTAATTTAGAAAATGTAGGGATATGAATCCTATTGTCATAATTTTTTTTTTGTTAGCTTAATTAGTATGATCTTTCTTTGTATAAGTAGGAGTTTCAAAACTCTTAATCCTACAATGATTGTACTAAAAAAATATACCTAACATTTTAACTTAAAATTTTGTTTTCGATAAGTCTTTAGGTTTTCAATTGCATCTTATAAGTCTATTTTATATTCATATCTTTTAAATATACATTCATATAACGTGTTATACGTAAATTGAAAATTTTAGAATCTTCTTCAGTAGAAAATTTGAAAACATAAATTTTAAACACAATGGATTAAATGAAAACATAGATATACTTTACGAGAAACATATTTGATAACCGATTAAAAAATTGAATTGTAATTTAAATAATTGTAAATTTATTGTAGTTAGTTACTCGACAATAATTTAGTATTAATTTATTTGCGAACATATATTATGTTAAAACAAAGTTTTTATTATAATTGTTTCATAATATAATATAATTTATAAGCTAAAAATTTGACCCATACAGTTACAAGGAGATTGAAATTTAAGACAATATAATTTATAATGAGAATTTATTCATATATGATTTGATAAGGTGTTCATAAATAGTTTTTTTTTATAGTATAAATTAAGATAAAATATATTTTTATCCCAAGTAAATTGAAAATTTATATATATACGAATAAATATTTGAGAGCCATTTTTAATAGTAAAATAAACTATTACAAATTATAACAAAATTTTGAACTTTATATGAGATAGGAACTAATAAACTTCTATTATTGTCTATCAATGTCATTGATATATCAGCTTTTATCCATACCTAGAATTTGAAATTTTATCAAATTTAATTTTTTTTGATAATTTTTTTTATTTTACTATATTTGTAAATCACATATATATATATATTCTAAAAGGAAATTTGATGGACAACGGTACGCCTGAAAGCTGAAACGTGGAGCCCTCCACGTGGCGTGATGGGCCTAAAAAGTTCCGGAAAAGAATTCCACAAAAATCCCATACGATCGTATTATTTTCCAATGTCGTCATCTTAAATTATATTTTCACATAATTACTTTCAAATTTATATTTTGTAAATCTCAAATTACATTGTGTAAATTTTGTTAAAGTTTATGTATTCTTAATTTGTAATTTTCAGACCGTTAACATATTTATCTCAATTTTTGGTAAATATGAAATAGAATTAGCCAATTAATTTACAATAAGTCGGAATAAAAATTATATTATTAATAAATATTATCATCAACCGTAATTTCAAAGAGTAGGACTATCCGTAAAAAAGCGAAGTAGGACGCCTAGCATAAAAACATATCATACTTGGAGTCGGAGTGAACGTTAAAATTCACAATTTACTTAGTGTCATCAAATTTTTTATCTCAACTATTATTCGATGAAGAAAATACTTTTTAAACTAACACATATTTTCTTAGTTAGAATTGCAATGCAACTTATGATTAATTTGCATAAAGTTTAACTTGAGTTATATTTAGTTTAGTATACTCTTAAAATTTAGTGATCAAGAAAATACATTCACGTGGTACTATCGTCCTAGGATGAAAAATGGGTCATCATCCCTCGAGAAAAAAAGAAAAATTGTTACATTGAAGATTAGATGAGGTACACAAAAATCTATACCTTGTTATTAAGTTGTAACCATATCTCGGCTCCACACATTAACTTAAGCATCAAAGAATATTTTGCAAACACTACAAGAATTTTTGTCTTTGACGATGATTTTTTCTATCCACGTAAAAAAAATATTAAGAGAGCTATATTCTACATTTTTTCAATGTGTGGGCATAACATCACTTCTTCTGACGACAATATACACATTAGCAAAAAGTTGTGTGATTGTAGTGAAAATATTAGATTGAGTTTCTGTCAACGCTTATTTTAGTTTCTAATTAACCACGCATTTGTATTGACAAAGACAAAAATTCTTGTAGTAATAGTACTGCGATTTTGACATTATTTACGCATAGTATCGAACATATGTTACAATGATAAAAGAAGTTTAAAGGCGAGAATCACACGACAAGTCAAATTATTTAGGAAAGATCAAGATTAAGATTCAGAACAAAAGTTTATCGAAATTTTGTTCGAAAAACGACATTTCAAGGGCGAGGAAAAGTTCCCCATGGCAAAATATGGAAATATGAAGCATTCGAATTTGTAGGATAGTTACATATGAATGAGTACTGAAAATTATTTGTTGGCACCCCACACGTTATATGTCTCACTACACGCTAAAAAATAAGCATATACATTCTCTCTTTCCTTGCAAGATAAATAATAAATTCAATGTACTATAGATTTATATATATATATATATATGGAATATATATTAAGGTGGGCTACAATTTTCTTGGTTGGATGTACTCTCATATTCACTCTAATTAAAGCCACTGTCCCAATTTGACCATGATTTTGGATTATGACTTCTTAACTCTTACCCACATTTTAAACAATTTCATTAGTTTAATTATATTATAATCTATATGATTGTATTATTTGCTATAATAATAATGATAATGGGTAAATATATAGTTGATCAGTGAAGTATTATATTCGACAAAAAAAAATCAATACTTTAAATTAGAGGTGAATATCAATCGATTGAAGTTGTTTTTCGACTAAACTGCTATCAAACGGACTATAATTGATTTAGTAAAAGTCCAAACCAACACCAACCATGAAAAAGTACATTGGTTGATTTAAATCGGTTTAAGTGTATAAATTTTTTTTTAGAATGTTGTTAATTTGAATTTTTCTCAAATGACTCCTACTAAGAAAAATGTTAGAAAAGAACTTCCCATGTCATATTTCACTTTGAATATAAAGTTAAGTTTTAAATCATCTTCTAAATAATTTATATATTAAAAGCAATAAAAAAATTAGTTATATTTAGTTTTAAAATTTAGTGAAATATTAAAGAAGATTATTAGGAGTGATTCACTTCTCAACCAATTTAAAATCACTATAAACTTAGTTTCTTTATTTTTATTTTAAATCAATTTTGATAATATAAAAGTTATATTCTAAAAAATCTTAAGTTAATTTTTAGTGATTAATGATATATTATAAATGATTTTTAAATACGACAACAACCATTTTCATTGATCTTCTCATTTTTATTATAAATGATATTTTTAACACATAGGTTGAAGGGATGAAAAAATGTTTATATATACAATTTTTATTAAACAAATAAAAATTCTTCAAAATAAAAAATGACAAAAATATTTAAATTTTCAAACAAAAATCTAATTATAATAGATTTTTCTTTTTGTTTTTCTACTAAGGGTGGATATCCAAATATATTTCTATTTCTATTTCTATTTCTATTTAAGAAAAAACCAAAAAGTAAAAAAAAAAGATATTCAAAATCTCTTTGCCATTTCAACCGACAGAGAATATAAAATAAGGCCGACGAATTTGGGGTGAACAAAATTTGAGGTCATTAATGACTTATTTGGTTCCCTAATGAAATTGTGTTGTGAAGTTGCGACACCTCAACTTAAATTAACTATTCTTATTACCATTATTATTATATTCACTTTTCTAATTTTATTTTTAAAATTCCCATATTCTTTTTTCTTTTTTCTTTTAAAAAATTATATGTTTATATATGTGTTTTTATTAAAATCAGTACCTCAATTTTAAGAGGATATATGTTTGGTGCTCGTAATGAATTTGGTTTGTAATGTAATTTAAAATTTATATTTGGATTGAGTTTTTTGAATCTCATTCGTAATATAAAACATTTAGTTATGACATTTTTCAATTTAATCATATTTTTTTTACTATTTTCATGATCTCGTATTTGTTTTATTTTTTATTATTTGTGCTTTTCGACGTTTTCTGATTTTCAATAATATCTTAACATATTTCAACTCTCTTTATATAATGTTGAGGACACGTGTGTTGGTGATTTTATAAAGAAAATAGTAATATTCATTGTAATTTAAAATAATGAATTATATTTGGCTAAAAAAGAGTTGTAAACAAAGGTTATGAAGGGTGAAAAGATAATGGGGGAAATCAAACTGGAGAGGAAAAAAAAGAGCTAAGTAAAAGTTTCAAGAGAAAAGAAAAATTGAGTTAGAGGGGGGAAGGCCATAAAACTTACCATGGGATGGAAAAATGAGTGAAATTATTTATAAATATAATAAAAATATTTTTATTTATTATTTATCGGTATCAATCATATACGAATAGACAATTATATTATACTATATTTAAAAGATATTTTCAAACATAGTAAAATGAATCAAAATATTTTAAAACATAACAAATTTTTATATTATATATATTAATGATATAGAATTATATATATCGATATAATTTACAATTTTATTATATTTTATAAATAAATAAATATAATTATATTTTTATTTATAATAATTTTTCTTAAAATAATTACCAAAAAGTTGATTGAAAGAGCAATAAATTTAAGGACAGGAAAACAAAGTTAGCGAATTAGAAAGGAAAGCCTCTGGGCGAGAAAATTTATCGAATGAAAAATAACAATCAGAAGAAAAAATAAAAGGTTAGAGAGATACCAAAATTGTAGAGGAAAAAATATAGAGAGATAAAAAAGTTAAATAAATTAAATAGAAAAAAGGGTTTTTTTTCCGAGAATAATAAGAAATGCAAACTATTTATGACAAAATAAACACTGACAAAAAAGTTAGAGAAATTACATATAAAAGGGGCTTTCGATAACAATAAAAGAAAATGCAAACTATTTATGACAAAAAAAAGCACTAAAAAATAAAAACACATTACATTTTTTATTGATTTTTGTATAAAGTATAAATAGTCTGTTCATTGAAAAATTGTATCAAATGAAAAAAATATTTAGAGAAAATTGCTCAGGACATTAACTTTCTGTATATTGCAAATGTGACAAAATTAATGATATCAGATGACTATCAGACGTTAATTATATGACTGTTGAAAGGCTATTAGACAGTAATCACAGTGTTATTAGAGAATCATCACTTTTAAATTTGCTACTTTTACAAATTTATAAAATATTGTTACATGAGCTCTATTATAATAATTTTTTCATTTTAATAATTTTGACAATTTTCCTAAACAATATATAAAAACAAAAAAAAAGTGAAAATAAATAACAATTTAGAGAGAAAACAAAGTTTTCTTTAAAAAAAAAAACTGAGGAATAAACCCTAAAGTTAGAATGATCGAAAATAAAAAAGTATAAATGAATAATGATAGAGACGAAAAAAAAACTAAACTTTTCACACGATTTAAAAGACAAAATAAAAGGAAATAAGAGAATATATTTTTCTTAACTTGAAATGATAGTCTTTTAAAAAAAACAAAAAATCCCACAAACATTTTTTTTTAAAAAAATAAGTCATGATCCATTCAAAACATTTCTTAATTACTTAAATCTATATTTAATTGTAGGCTTTAATTTAAATACAATTTTCATATTATCAAAATGGTATTTGAATAATCAAAAACATATTATATGATGAAATAAAATTAAAAAAATCAAATGTGACGTTAACCATTTCAAAATTACTTGTAAGTATTGCTTGTATTCTAAATTGATCAACAACTAAAAATAAAAACAGTCAAAGTTGTCTTTTTTTTTTAAATAATAATTAATTCTAGAGCTAATCAGAAAGACAGTTTTCCTCAATAAAAGGTTGTAGAGAAACCAAATGAGAATAACAAGAGAAACCTCACCCATCTCTTTTGAGATAGAAGAAGAAATAGGAACAGAATAATCTCCAATTATCATCCACCTGACTAGCCCACGCCAAAAGACGAGTCTCATTCCATTCATAGCACGCGAGCACCACACAAAAGACTGCACACCAATAAACGAAGTCAAACTAAAAGTTACGCACAAACTAAAAGAGCTCGTAGATATGATAAGGTGAAAAAAAAATCCCCTCTATTGAAAAAAAATTGTTAAAAACACGATTAACATTAATTGTAATCAGAAATTAAATAATTGAATTTATAAGATATTAGAAAAGAAAAATCAAGATTGCAACACAACAATTATTGTCATGATAATTATTATAATTCATTTTAATTTTAGGAATATGATTTTTGAGAAGAAATTTGTTGAACCAAAATCGAAAAGAAAACCATTAGTTTAGGTACCACATCACTTAATTCTTCTCACCTTCCTAACAACAAATCCATTTGCCTCTAAAAGAAAAAAAAGCACACACCGAACCAATAATATTTTTTAGGAATTGTGTGTTTTTATTGTATAATAATTATAAGTTTAGTTGATAAAAATTTACAATTTTTACTGTTTTGTGTTTTTATTTAAGGTTTTGTTAATTAATAATCTAAACTTTCAAAAATACATATAATATAATAGAGATTAAGTTATAAATTTTAAATTTTATTAATATATACTAATTCTCACATACCAAACATTTATTTATTTATTTATCTGTCTACTACAATGATGATTTTCAAATTTGTGTCTTCTAAATCGTTAAATATTTAAAAGAGACATTTTTAAATAAAACAAATAAATTAAGACTATTTACGAGCTATAACAAAATCATCGAATTTTCTATAGTTCATTTGAGTTTTTTTTTTACTATATTTTGTAAATAGTTTCTATTTTTACTATTTACGACAATTCATCTATTTAATATAAAAATCAAATATAAATTTAGGGTAGGAGTCAAATTTTTTACCATTTTTAAAGAAAAATTAAAAAAAATACTTTTTATTTAAAATTTGGTTAACATGAGAAATTAAATGAAAATAGATTTAATTTTTAAAAATAAAAAATCAAATAAGACTCAAATAAGACTCAAAACCAAAGGGTCAATCACCAAACGGAGTATTATTCTTCAAAACTCGGTTTGATTTTATAATATTGATAGAAAGTAAATAAAAAAATTATATTAAATATAAAAGTGAAAGTTGTGTTTATAAATTTAATTTTTAAAATTAACAAAAATATTAAAATTAAATTAATTACTAAACGAAACTTTATTACACACGTTTTGTTTAAACATAACTTTCAAAGTTGACCCTCAAAATAAAACATAGTTATGAGTTATACTTTCTGTTTAAAAATGTTAAAAAAAAAGTGAACCTATTAAATAATTGTGTATTGTTTTTTTTAGAAAAAAAAAAGGTAAAGGAATAAATTAAGACAGGGATACATACTTTTATTAACCCATCACTTTAAAAACAAATCCTTAGTATTAGCATCCAAAAAAGGTCAATTATTATAAATAAACCTATGATGTTGAAATGATATAATTAGAGATTGAAATTTTTTGTACTACTTTTTTTAATTAATTTGTTTTTTATTTTAAAAGACGATAGTGAAAGGAAAACCAAATTGAGAGATGGAGTCAATTGGAAGTAAGATTTAAGCGGAATTTTTTTGTACTAAATGGAAAAACTTCTAAAAATATCTACAATGGTAGCAAAATTTGCAATTTATATGTGATAAATCATGATAGATGATCAAAATAGAATATTATATATTGTGATATAGATAGACGATAATAATCTATTTGGTCTTTTGTGATCTATATTAAAATATTTTATAAATATTTTAGTTCATTTTTTTATAATTTGAAAATGATCCAAAAAACTTGAAAAAATAATAAAGGGTACTTTGGTAATTAAGGATTCATTAATTAAAACATTAAGGTTATGATTTCTTCAACTCTTTTTAAGGTTCATTTTATAAAGGGCTTGATTTTGCTCCCACTCATTTCATTTTAGCTTAAATTGCAAATCACCGTATTGATTAATTTAATATATATATTAACATGCTTTAACGTATTGAAATGATTTGTTCTAAAAATTTATATATTTCTTATTTATGTTTTTTTTTTATAATTTCATTGGAATATTTCATTTTGCATAAATAATAAAACTATATGTTTAAGATTTCTACGGTGACAAAAGCTACAAATATATAATGTTCAAATTGGACTCGTTTTAACCTATTACATTGTTTTCGTTTAAGATATCGTTAATATTGTTTGCTTTTTTTTTTTTTTTAATGTTCACAATGGAGAACAAAGTTGTTCTAATAGTCGTAACTTTGGTTTCCTCTCAACTTTCAGCGTTGCTCCTTACTTTAAAAATATATTGTTTTCAAATGAAAGGATATTACAATAGACCTCATCTAACAACTCCAAAAGGAAAGAGTAAGTGAGATCTCTAAAGAAAAGCTATGACCTATACTAATTTGGAGATCACATTGTTATAGTCTCACCACTACATCGATTAATCCAAGAAACTCTCACACGAGTAGGGGTGATCATCGGTCGGTCAGAGTTGTTTTTTGTTTGTTTTTTTGACAAAACCGATCCCGAATCGATCATAGTCAGTTTAGTAAAGTGTCAAATCGTTCGATCGATCGATCGATTTAAAGCTTAAAAATACTGTTTGAAAATTCTCGATTTAATCAACTCTCTCGTTTTCCAAGTGACTAACTTCAGTTTGATTTGTCGGCTCAATTTCTTGGTCTATCATGCTCACCTATATACACAAATTTGCTAGATAAATAAGACCAAATCAGAAGAGAAAAAAAAACGTGTTGACAGACAATTCCAAAAGGAACATGCGATGTCAACAAAAATACGAGTGCAAATTTTCCATCAAACAATAAAAAACAAAAACAAAAACAAATATTATTTTATTCACCGTATAATAAGGTTATGATAAATGAGAGATTGAATGTATTTGAAATAATTCAAAGAAATAATAGAAAATAATAGTGATTTGGTTGAATTAAGTATTTGTTTAATTATTTAAGAGGGAAATTTAATAGGCAGAAGAAGAAGACTGCGGCCTGTGGGGAAAGATTAAAGAAGAAGCAAACAGTGAAAATGGTTAAAATAATGATGAAAAGTAGGTTAGTCTTCGCCAGCAGGTGACGGAAAAGGCCAATCATTACGTGACACGTTATCTTTAAAATTATGACCAATTAAAGTTTTCACTTTATTAATTTTTCAGTACCCCTTCACCAGTTCACATGATGTTCTCTTTATCCCAAATTTACCTCTTTCTTCCTTTTTTTCCCATCCCTTTTGACCTCCTTGCCTCTTGCATTGTTAGCTAAACTAACGTAGATATCAACATGGTATTGAATTTCGGTTGACACGTACGACCTTGTTTTGAAACGTAATTCATCAATGATAAAGTAGAAAGTGAACTCTAGTTGGATTGCGTTAGTAGTTGTTTACCTGTTTTATGTAGTGATAATAAACTTTGGAAAGCATTTCCAAATAGGGATAATCGTTCGTCGGTTGGAGTCGGTTTTTTGAAAAAATTCACCTCGAACTGATCATAGTCGATTTAGTAAAGTGTCAAACCAACCTCGACTTTGATGAGTAAGAGTCAATTTTTGTTGGGTCGGTTTAACACTTAAAAATACATTTTGAAAATTATCAATTTGATACTTTTCGAAACCAACCCCCTCTCGTTTTTTTTATTGATCAACTTCAGTTTGTCAGTCAACTTGATTTTTCGGTATATTATGCTCACCCCTACCTCCAAAAATGCAATCAAAACATGCAATCTAATTGAGAAACAAAAAGTGCTCAATGAAAATTATGTGGAACTCATTACTTTTAATGCCAAATTTTTATATATATTATATTAATTCGGGTTGGGTTGAACCGAATTTCAAACCCTCCAATCCAAGATGCAACCCAACCTGAAAAAATAAAAAAAATTTAACCCAACCCAGCCCATATTTTAATCTAATTCAACCCAACCCTTATAATATGGGTTGGATAGTCCAGGTTATTCGGGTTCAACACACTCCTATCTGTTAGCAGTCTATCAAGGTATTTCAATATGAAATGTTGATATATTTTGTAAATATTTTTCGTGTTTTTATTTATTTACAATACTTTTGTAATTTCTAAATAATACAATATACAATAAAAGGTGAACAAGGTATTTATTTAATTTGTTAGGAGTACAAAAAGTGAAGAAGGGTGTGAAGGAAATAAATGTATATATTTGTGGGCCAACGAATAAGTTATGATTAATTTAATGCCAAATTTAGGTCATAATCAAATTATATATAATTTATTTTTTTTTCCTTTAAAAAAAAAGATTATATAAAATTTACTGTGATCACCGGCATCTTCTTCTTCACAGTTCCCAACAGTTTAAAAGCATAAACCGGTTTCCTCGAGACTCCCATCTTCTTCCCCAACTCCCCGCGGGAAAAATCCGTAGCCAATTTGTTATCCGCTTCCCGCCGGCAATGTTGCCGGTATTTTCACATCTGTCGCCGCCGCCTGAGGTCTAACTCCGTGTCCGATTACAATTTCACTCGAACTCGTCATGGCTCTCTCTGCCTCTACGCCGCAGAGCCTAAAGCTCCGTATTCTCTCGTGCCTTACCAAGCTTTCCGATCGAGATACCTATTCTCTTGCTGCATCCGAGCTAGAAGCCATTGCTCAGAATCTTGACGGGAGTACCTTGCCGATTTTCCTTTCATGTATATACTCCACTGATGCTTCGGATAAA
>JBBPDI010000009.1:25100806-25112816 GCA_037974545.1 Cucumis variabilis | reverse complement strand
ATATTACAATTGTATGGTGAATGAAGGGAAGAGATAAGAAATGGAAGGTGGGGTTGGTTTTGTGTTGAAATTATGATTGGAGATGAAGACTGAAAGAATAAGATTCAGTCGGTGGATAACTAATCTACTCGTTGTTTAATAATATTTCTTTCCGTCCTTTGGGATTTGGCTCTTACTTCACCCACACCCCACCATTCACTTTTATTTTACATTGAGAATCGAATTGAATGTAATTTGTTCAAATGATAGGAACATGAAATTGTTTGTATACTGATTTTTTAAACTATTGATCTTCAAACCTCGGCTTTTCCGTTGCAGATTCGGATGATTGGATTTTGTGTTTAAATTATAGGGATAAAGAAGAAGAAGAATGAGACGTGAAGAAGATGTAGAAATGGTAGAGAGAGGATGAAAATGCAGTGTCCATCTACGATTATTATTATTATTATTTGGTTATGGTTTTCTCAAATTGAAAAATTAGGGTTTAGATTAGAAATTTTTCCATTTTGAAATCTTGTCTTGACCTCATTCACATAATTGGGAGAATTAGAGTCGGCTTGGAGAATTCATATCATTTATTTTTAATGTAATTAAACACATTGGACATTGATGGATTCCTTAATTTAAGGTTACATACGCTTAATAGCGTAATTAATTGGCATTTGTTTTAATTAAATACGGATACATTCTATTAGAGAAAGTTTTTTTTTTAATTATGAAAATATTTACTAATATAATAAAATATTTGTATTTATCAGACCAACTAGTGATTTAATTATTGTAGTCATTCTTTGTTTTTAAATATGGTAAAAAAACTAAAATATTTATAAAATATAGTAAATTTTATATTTTATCCATAATAAAAATCGATAAAAAACATATTGATATTTATTAATGTTTATTATAGATTTATGTTAAAAATATTTAATTTTTAAAAATAAAAAATTGATAAACTATTTATTGTTCCTAATTTTAATCCAAAATTAAAATGGATAACCAAAATTTTATATGTAAATTCTATTTATGTAAATTTTTCTAATAAAAATATGGATTTTTTTTATAGATTTTAGAACGAGTTTCTATTTACTCTTTTAAAGTTTAATATGTTACTGTTTTCAATTTTATTTTAATTGGGTTTTTGTGTTTTATTTTATCATTGTAGTTTTACAAGTTGTTTTGTTTTGGTTTTATATTTCAAAATTTATAATTTTAATTTTAATTTGTCATTAAATACTCATTTTCGAAACTTAAAAAATTTGTTTATGTTTTACGATATAAAATTTTAATTTGGATTTTAAGTGAGGAAAATGGTGAAACTTAGATTAATTATTTATAATTTAATTGATAAACATTATCACTAAAGATAGAAAAAGTATGTAACAAAAATCGATATAATTAAATATGTAAAATTTGAAATTTAAAAATGTAACAAAATATAACAGTAAAATTGTAACATCTCGAAAATTATGAACTAAAAACGTAACTACTATATCTAAAACTTAAAGGCTAGAAGAGATAATTATCAGTAAAAAAATATTACTAACCTTTCCTTTTTTCTTTTTTCAAATATACCATAGATTTGTTCTCTTTTATATATGTGTGTTTTACATCACACTTTGAGATTAACTTCGAGTATATAATTGTGGTAGTCACTTACAAAATCGTGAACTTATTTATATTAGTAAATGGTATAGTATTTAGGCACATGACCTAAAGAAAACTTTAATTAGAATCAAGAGGATCAAGTAATTTGTTTCATGTCCCATCTAATAAATAAAATATCTAAAGACAAATATTTTTTTTTTTAAAAAAAAAACTTCTTGTTTTTAGGTCATTTTAAAGCATAAATATCAAACCCTTTCAAATCTCATTAAATTGACTTCAATTAACCAATTGTTGATGTTTGTTACTATTTTTTTCCACAATATTAATTGATGACATCTTTGATTATTTAATGAAATCTTTGGTTTACTAAATTAAATGTTGAATAGTTTAGAGAGGTTTCAACACATGGTAGACTAGATATTATTGAATGATTATTAAATTATATATACTATATCCATGATTGTTGCAATACAATAATTCTAGGGTTCAATTTGGTTTGATCATATTACATAGTTTTGATCAATTAGTGGTTACTGTCAACTCAAATTCAAACTATATGTATAAATTAATCTTTGAATCCAATGGACAGCAGAAGAACACGATTGGAAATCAAATATTTTATTTGATTATTTATTAAAACTATTTAAGAAACCAACTATACATACCTTTAAATAAAATATTTTTCATTCACTTGTTAAATTATTAATTTAATATAAGCCTATTTAGCCTTAAAAAAAAGATACAGTATGGATTACAATTACATTCTACTGCTACAAAAACAAACTCTCTCTTGACATCTTTTAACGGTTACTAAAGTCAGTGTCAAGATAAAGTTGAAATTTTTGACAGTTAATAAACGTCAAAAATAGTGAACATTGACGTTTTATAAACGTCAAATATACATGTGTTCATGAGAGTTAAAAACCGTCAAGAGTATAAGGGTTCACAACATTTAAAAAACGTAAATAATGTACTTGTTTATTACGTTTTAAAAACGTCGTCAAGAATGTACTTTTTTATGACATTTTAAAAATTCTTGACGTTTTATCTTTGAAATCACCCATTTCTTGACATTTTTTTAAACGTCAAAGTAATTAAAATCACAAAAGTCAAGAGAGTCACTTTTTCTAGTAATGTCTGTATATCTCACCAAATTGTTCAATCATTAATTATATGTGATGTGAATTGTGATTAGTCCTTCTTATCTCTTTTTTTGAATGTGTAATGAAACTAGCTCGGAGATGCATAAAGATAGGTATAACATTCCTTTTGATTTTTTTTTATACTATAATCTTGGATAGATAGAGTGTAAAGTAACAAGGACTCCTAATCCTCCACAATTTTACGATGCATATATACGTAAAATTACTTTATCATTAGATCAACTCTTACTACGAAATTGGTAACTATACGTCAACTTTGTATAAAATAATTTTGTGATGCTATGGTCCTATGTAGCTTAATTAAGAAAAAAATTATATAATATATTGTTTAAAAATGAGGTGAGAATTCCTTGAAATAAATAAAAACAAAAAGATTCATAAAACAAACTAAAAATAGTCAGAAAAAATGAGAAGCAAAACCACCTAAAAAGTTTTGCAATGTTTCTATTATTATTCCTCTTTTTTCCCTATTTTAAGTTTGGCAAAATGCCATGTTGTATGTGGAAACACCCTTTACTAAATAAAGGAGTTTACAAAGTATTTCTCTCTCCCACTCTCCACTTCTCACTTTTCTTCAAAATTGATAAATTTTAAAAATCTTCTTCTTTGCTTTATGTGGGTTTTTTTATTTTCCTTTTCTTTTTCAAATTCAATCTAATATGTCCACACATTTATTCATTCAATTTCAATTTCTAATACTATGAAAACACAGCACACATATATATTTCTTTTTCAAGGTGAGAGATATCATATTTCTCACGTTTATTATTAAATATGATAGTTATAGATCTCTTACTTTATATACAAACTAATTAAAACACAACATGGATGATGAAATATAGAATGATTTTTCTTTAAAAAAGACGTAATTAAGAACATGAAATTATATTTAAAATATATAGTATGATGTAATATTCAAAACATATCAATGCAAGGTAGAAGTTCTAAACATATCTACTGAGCTTTCATAGTAATTAGTATAATCTTATACTCTAGATGTTGAAAAATTACGTTATTAAATGTCTAGAGAACAAGAAATACCATATGAAAATAATTATGTTTAGCTTTAACTTTTCATAAAATAATGAAGTGATACTATATACATATAATAAATTAATGTTTGGTTATTTTGGATTATGAAAAATATGTACCTTTTGTATTTAAGAGTGGCATTAACAAAATAATTACAAATGTCTAAAAAAAGTTACAATAATATATGTTTTATATCAATTAAATTATTTTGTCTCGTGTATATTGAATATATCTTAGTTTTAGATTCAATTTTCAGACTACAAATAAAAATGGTTACTACACAAGATAGAACATATAAATATATCTTTGTCTTTAACAATATATCATATAAAATAATTTTCATTATACTATCAATAATCATGTATTTAGCAGATAACCAATGCTAAAATATATATACACATGTATATTGATAGTTGCCTTAGGTAAGGCTTGAACTAAGGGTCGATGAAAAATTAGGTTGTCCTTCATATTTTCACATTACAAAATTAAAAAAGATTTACTAAATATGAAAGTTAATTTTAAAGTCGAATAAGTATATTTTATGTCATCACATAACTAATTGAATGTAGTAGAGGATACATTTGGAATCTTTACTTTCATTGCTAATTTTACATTATTATTGTTATTGTTGTTTTTAGAAAGAGATTTCATTATATTATATTGTATTATATATACATATATATAAAGTATAATTTATTTTAGTACACTTCATGAGCGTGAATAAGAATTAATAAATATAAATATAAAGTGCATGGGCATGGTCATGGGCATTTCAACAATTTACAATAGCAGCCAGCAGCCAGCAGCCATGCCCCCAACGCCCACTGCCCACTGCCTCAACGAACCAACGGCGGAGCGTCATGGATGGACGCCGGGGTCCACCACTAGCTGATAATATGACGGTATTTTGTCCATTTACGAAAACGTTTGACACGTAATCAGAGGGGCCCGCATTTCTTTTCACCCGCCCTTCTCCAATTGGACGAGGAAGGTTCACGTCGTTGCTGCTGCTGCCGTCACCACCATATAATAGCCGTCAAGACTACGTCGTTTTTCTTCCCCTCCCCCTCCCTCTCTCTGCCCTAACCAGCCACGTCACCGCGTTTTTCTTTACGTGGGTCCCACTTTTTCCAGCTGTCTTTTTCTTGTAAAAAAGAAAGAAGGAAAAAAAGTCTTCTCTTCCACACTCGTACTGTTTAGTAATGTTTCCTTTTTTCTTCCATTACGTGGTGGGTTTTTCAATCATTGACCTAATTAACCTCTCCCCATCAACTTCTTTCATTAATTACATTCTAATTACACTCCATGATTTTAAATATTCATTGATGTTATATTAAGGACGAGTGATCATCTATTAGTCAGAGTTAACCATACGGTCAGTTTAGTAAATGTTTAAATCAACTTCATCCAATAGTAAAAATCAATTCATTTCTATCTGATCCCGACCGACCTCGATTTAGTTGGTTTGCTCAATTTTTTGATCTATCATACTCATTCATAATGTTGCTATTATTATTCTAAAAAAATATCAATTACTCGTTTACTAATTAATAATGAATTTTAAAAAATTATATATTTATTAATACATATGTAAAATTGAAATATTGGAATTGATATCAATATTTGAAACATCAATATCATATATATTACAAAAGTTTAAACTTTACATCACCTTCAAACCTAATCTTCAATCAAACCTAACATAAAAAGATCTCGTCAACCAAAATTTAATTAAAGTATATGCTAGATCAAAAAATAAAAAGTTTGCATCCCTTTTATACCTTGTATTTTTGCATTGTACCAAAAAAGTTAGGTGTATAAAAACACACACATATATTATTATTATTATCCTGTATTGAATTAAAAATCAAATCCTATATTCAAGATTTGGTGAACTAAAAAATATAATAGTAATATTTTACGTGTAGTTTTTCAATTTTAATATCTCGTAAATTTATTAGTAATACATGAATTTAACAATTTAATTATGTGTTTTTATTTGATGATGGAACGATATCAAAAGATTAGATAGTTTACATATTCATAGAGCTTAATAATGGCAATATTTCTCTGCCTTGACAATACTAACTTTAGGTTAAATAAAACGATATATTGTTAATTATAACACAATTAATTTGCTTTATAAATATTTTTTGACATATAATATATGCATTTATACACATATTTTAGTGTAACCTTTTGAGTTAACAAACAAAAACAAAATGTTTCACTAGTAATAATTAAGTTGTGTTGATCAAATTGACCATATATAGATATTTTTGTGTGTTGAACACGTTCAATATTCTCATCAATATGTTACAATACTTTGAATTAAAACCAAAATACATAAAGTCAATAAAGTTTTTATGTCAAACGGGGACCAATATCAACATTATATTATTAAGCTATATGGAGGTTGTTATTTTATCGTTTTAATTGATTCAACATCAAACCATGGCCTAAATTTAAAAGTTGGTTTGAATAGACTCAATGAGTTGTACAAAATCATGCTACGTGTTTACAAACAATAAGTATGCAAACTCAATTTTAGATATTGCCTCGTACAATACTTTGTTTGAGAGAAGACTTAGATTGGTAGCCGTAATTGTACGTACTACTCTTGATTAACTAATTAAAGGAAGGTCCGAATGTAATTAATTAATGAGGAATTAGGTCAAGATTAGTGAATAGTAACATAAATATGTATGTATATATATCTTATAATGATATATATTTAAGTGAAGGACAAATGTGTGGTAATAATGAAAGGTGATAGACTTTTGATGGATGGCAACATATGAAAAGGCAAGTCATCCTTGTGAAGCCCCACAGACGTATTCAACTTTTTTAAGCAATCAACCTCTCTCATTCTCTCCTAAACCTTATTTTCTTCAACTTTAATTCATTTATATTCGTCTTCTCGTGATTGGCTTTCAACTTATTTTGGCATTTCATGTGTTATATGTGAATTTCCCTATTTTCTTATTCTTCAAATTTCAAACTAATAATCATGGTTTTCAAATATATTACTTTTAGTTAAAACTTTGTATGAAATCAATAATTTAGTTCTTAGAGATAAGTTTTTATAAACTCTCAATTCTTAGTTTTACAGTTCTTGACAGTAAAACTAATGATAAATGCTCGACTCAACGAGGTGTAATTTAATTCAGTTAAGAGATTAGAAATCAAGATAAAGATCACAATATGATTTGCATACGTTGGGATGCTAGGAAGGAGATGTTGGTGGTTGAAGATGAGACTTTGGGAGCATCGGATGAAGAAGGTTGAAGAGTGGGGTTTGTCTCAGTCAAGGTGGTGATCAATTCTCAACTGATATCATATTAGAGAAAAGAGTAAATAAACCCTTCTCTTTGTTTTATTAACGATGAATGAGGGCATACAAATAACCACCTGATACAATGATGAATGCTCGATTCAATGATAGAGATCGATATATATACACTTTTACGAATGTCATGATAATATTTTTAATTTTTAATTTAATTTAGGAGGATTTCAGGTCGAGAAAATATAAAATAATGATAGTGAAATAGATAAATATGTAAGAGAGTATTTACACATGGAAGGATATGATTAAACAATATGACAATAGGGAAAATTTGATGAACCTTATCCTTTTAATTTACTTGTTCAACGAATCTTCCCTTTTTTTCCCCACTCTAAAATGTTATAATGTGGAGTAAGATAGTAATGCATTAAAAACTTGGTTTTTGATTATTGTTCAACCATTTTCCATTTAAAGAAATTTAAATCAAGTACTTAATCACCAAACATTTAGTCTAATTTCATATATAAATCCAAAACTTTGTCCTATCCTCACATTGCCTTCATTTTCATTGTTTTAACTTATATATATATATATATATATTAGGGTATTGTTATTACTATTATTATTGGTCAAATGTTCTTAGCTCAAAATTTAATATGTTGTAGATATATGTATCCATAATTAAATCCAACCCACTTGCCTTTTTTATACATATAATTAAAAACATATTGTAAATGTATTGTGTTTAATATATAATTTAAGTTTGATTTAGCCTTATGTTTTAACTCTATGATATATTTATAGATAATCAATTTAACATCAAATGATAATTGCGTAGCTATTTTGTTTAAATACATTATGTATGGAATGAAAGGCTAATTAATATCGTGTAGTTTTGAACATATCCGTACATTACTAACAGTTTTTTATTGATTAAATTATAAGTTTATTAGATTCTAACTTCGATTTTATTGTTATCAAGTTATTTTTATATGCATATATGTGTACGTATGATTGTTCGATGTATTTTTTATTTTTTAAATTATATTGTATACTAGATATAGATAGATTAGATGTGACCTAGAGGATTGTTAACAAATACGATAAGTTTAGTGTCAAAATGTCTACGACGATTAATACATATTTTATTCTTAAATAATCTGGAGTACAAGATGGAAATGTGAATAAAAATATAAAGAACCAACAAATAATTTTTAATTTGAAAAAAATGATACAATCAATGTTTAAACTAGAGAGAATAATTGAAAAAAATTATGGGTTTGTTTATTAGCTATTTCGTTTTTTTGTTTTATTTTTTTTAAGAGCTAAACCTACTTTTTTTTTCATGTTTTATAATGGTTTGCATTTTATTTAAATGATTTTTTAAACAAATTATAAAAATAAAACCAACTTTAAAAGTTACTTTTGATTTTTTAAAATTACGAATAAAAAACAAAATAATTATCAAACGAGATGAATACGTTTTTGAATTAAAGCATGAGATTTGGGGTGATTCCACTCATTATATTTCATGGGACATGCATAGAACAATAAAAGAAAGTGGAGATTGAAATTCGAAACCACATTCGAACTGACTTTACAACAAATGATTATGTCGAGGAATTAATACAAAGCTCCATTAATTCCAATATATATTAAAATAATATCAATAAATCGACTTTTAAAATTAAAAATTAAGTATTTAATTATAGAAAAAAATTAAAAATTTCAATAGAAGAATTAACAAACTATTTATAATTTTAATTCAAGTCTAAAATGAATAACAAATTTTTTATCTAAATATTCATTTTTTTCTATAGAATGTAAATACTTTTTATTTTCTTTTATTTACGAAGATTTTTCTTAAATTTATTTAAATTTAAAAATTGTACTTTCACACTTACTATGTTATAAATCTTACTAATTAAATAAGCTTGAATATTGTAGTTTCTATCATTAATGAGTTTAATTTCTACCGTTATTGTAAGCTTTAGGATCCAATTTTAACACTTTAAATTATTCAGGGGTTTAATTGTTACTATTTAAAATTAGGAATGCAATTGTAAATACCACCATAACTTAGGGATATAATTTTTGCAATTTTCTCAAACTTTAAATAATCATATTTATCCGTTTTTATATTTACAGACTTGAGCTGATAAAATTTTGTGGTTCTCCAAATAATTAAAAGTAATCATACTATGAGACAATTTAATTCACAATTCACAAACTTTAGTTGGTAATGTTTTAGTTCATGTTTCTTTTAAATTCGTATCAATTTTATCTCTATGGTTTAAATTTGTAATAATTTAGTTTTTACTTTAAAAAAATCTCATCAAAATAAAATGTGTCATTTTTTAACTTGAAAAGTTGTTAGAAAATTTTAAAATATTTACACTTCGTAAAAAAATAAATTTAAATATTTTTTTATAAAGGATAAATAATTTACAATTTAGATTTTCTAATTTATAACTAGATTTGATTTTATCCCTAGGCCTTAATATAATTTTAGATTAAGAGTGATTTTTTTGTATTTGTATAAAGTATAATTGCATTAGGTGTCAAATGTCAATTGTTGTGGATTCTCCCATCTTCATCAAAATCTTGTTTTATGAATTAAAAAAAGAAAAATCTTGTTTTTAATATCTTAAGATTAATATTCTAATTAAGAAATCTTCAACCTTCTTTCATTCATTTTTGTCCTCATAAAAGGCAGAAGACAAACCTTATAAAGTCTTTATAAGTTTTGTTAATTAATTTCTTTGTCCAAGCTTTTCTTTAATATTAATTTTAATCTCAAAATTTTAAAATCCAGAACAAATATAAGACACCTGTCTAATAACACATTCGTTTTAAATTTGTTATCCAAACTCAAATCTAGCTCTTTTTACTATACAATCAATCACAACATTAGTAAGCTCGAATTCAAAAAATAACACAAATAGTCATTTCTCTTATCTCTACACAATATTAATTAGTGCCACCACACACACACACATATATATATATATATAGTTTGATTTCTAAAGTTTATAAACAACATTATGTATTTTGATTTATTTTATAAAGATGACTTTTATATGTGTGTGTGTGAGTTTAATTGGTTTGAAAAATGAAGTGTGATGTGTATGAAGTTGACTATGACTTGGTATTCAAACAAGGAACCATATGATCTTCATTCACATTCTTACCCACTGTCAACCACTAAGCCTAAGCCTATAATAATTAATCAAAATAATTCTATTCTATGTCAAATGAGTAATAGTATTATATATGTGTGATACTTAATAAATAATCAACAAGAGTTTGATATTTGGAGGGAAAAGAAAATATTTGGAATAATATATACATATGAGTTTTGTCATTGCTGACTGTTGGTTGTTTTTATTTATTTAGCTCGACAAATTACTTGACAACATCTCTATTACTTTGAAGTGGATGATTCTTGAGCGAGGACGTTGTAGGGGAAAAGAACAGTGCGTTTCTTTCTATGAGGTTATGGTCGTTGTTTTGTATTGCAACATATCTTCATTTTTTTTTCCGTTTAATTCTAGCTTTGTTCAAAGAGAGTCTCATTCAGGAAGGGTCTAAACTATTTTATTTTTAAGTGTGTTTCAAACGAGAGATGAAAAGAGTGATCGTGCAACATCGAGAATAAATCTCAAGTTGGGGAGAGCTTAGTCGACTCTTCATTTAGGAGTAAATTGTTTGAGAGTTTTTGTAGCTATTTAATAGATAAGTATTTCATTGTAAGAATTGAGCTATTTTAAGTGTTTTTTTTTTCATTGGATATAGTAAATATAGGTGTGACAGTTTAGTTTATTGTCTATTATATTTTTCGTAACATTGTGCTTGACTTATGTGTAGTTCTATATATTAAAATCACATAAATTTTAAAAATGACTTTGGTATGGATTAGTTGGTCTCCTGGAAATGTATTGAGAAACAACAATTGATTGGGTAACACATTGTTTCAATACGAGGCATGAAAGTTGACGAAGTTGGACAAAAAGACGATCTTATCTTATAAGATAAATAGTAAGCCAAGCCCTCGAGCAATTCTTGTGGGTTTAAAAAGAAGTATATAATATCAATTCAAGTACAACATGAGGAAACCGAATTCAAAACAAGCTAGGGTTTGGAATTTATAAAGGTCATTGCCCTAAAATTTTGGGTTTACCTCGATTTTCTTATTCACTTATTATCGCCTCAAATTCATTTTAGTGAAAGTTTGTCACATTCAAGTGACAAACCAATATTAAACATGATATGAACATACGTGTGTTGATCACTATCAAATTCTTAAGAATCCATTAACTTACGTGATAATAGTATAATGATAAAACAGAGATTTTTAGTGAAATTGTCAACAAGAACATAACTCAACTTACATATATGTTAAGAACCAAAAGATTCGTGGTTCAAATCCTCTGCTGATTATTTGTCAATTTTTTTTTTACTAAATTTAGAATAGGAACATGAAGATTTTCAGTATGACATCCTAATTGGCCGTTATATTACAAGGAGGGAAAATTGAACTTCACATCTCTATGTTAATTTTTTTTAGATAACATCAACAAATATTGTAATTAGATTCATAACATTAACATATAAAATAACATTTTAAAAAAATTACAAATATAACAAAATATGTCAAAGCTTATCAATGATAAAAGTTTATTATGGATAAGCCATATTACAAATATTGTCACTACTACTGATAGATCATAAAAATCTATCACTAATAAATCATAAAATTCTACCGGTCTACCAGTAACAAAAGTTTATCGGGAAAAACTTTACTATATATATTTACGATTTTTAAAAAATGTTTGCTACCCATGGCCATTAATTATTTTTTGATTGGGCCGTCCTCAGCCCAATCGACTATTGGGATTTCCGAACTACATCTGATTTGCAA
>JBBPDI010000009.1:24910806-24921497 GCA_037974545.1 Cucumis variabilis | reverse complement strand
CAATAATAACACTTTATTAATAACGATCAATGAATTATATTTACAATCTACGAGTTTTAGGACATAAATCCCAACACGTAGGTGCTTCATTGTTGTCTGGCCTAACTTAACTTTTCACTAAAGTATTCAATTGGATGAGTGTGTGTTGGGATAAGACTACACCTATTCCATTCCCACATGCATCAACAACAACTTCAAATGGTTGTATGAAGTCTGGTAGGACAAGAATGGGTGTGCTGGATAGCCTATCTTTTAAGAACACAAAACTTTAAGTTTGAGGGTTAGTCCAAGAAAATTTTCCTTTAAACATTTCGTTAATGGAGATGCAATAGTGTTGAAATTTTTAATAAATTTTCTATAAAAGGAAGCAAGCCCAAGAAATCTTTGCAATTCTTTTACTATTTTTGGTTATGGCCAATATTTTACTGCTTTTATCTTGTTAGAGTCTACGAAAATTCCAAACTCATTTATGAGAAAACCTAGCAAGTATATTTTTTTAACAACAAAAGAATACTTTTTGAAATTAATGCATAACTTATTTTCTTGAAGTGTTTTAAAGAGTTTATGCAAATGTGGTAGGTGTTCATCATAAGTGTTACTATATACTAAAATATCATCAAAATAAACTACTAGGAATTTATTAAGGTAAGGACGCAAAACCTGGATCATTAACCTCATGAACGTGCTAGGCGAGTTAGATAGTCCAAATGGCATTACCAACCATTCAAAGAGGCCACAATTGGCACTTAGCTCAAAACCAACCTCAAAATGTCTTAACTCAAAACCAACCTCAAAATGTCAAAAAAATAGTCAAAGTAGCACTTAGCTCTCAAAACAAGTTAAAACTACAATAATGTAACTTTCAATCTACAAAGGTTCAAAAACTCATCTACAAAGTATCTTAAACAGAAAACCACTACCAAAATGCCAAAGTATGACTTTCAAGCTAATAACCAAACTTTTGTGTAGCCATTTAAAAGGAAAAACAAGTTAAAAAGTGTCTAAATCAAGCATGTTAAACTTCAGATTAAGTGAAAACTACTCAAGTGTGACATTGAAACTTAATTAAATATATTCTAGATATGCATGATTGACTACCGTAGCTGCTGGATAGCCACACCTATTACAACTCAAACATACAAATAAACAAGAAATATATGTATATATGATTGGCTACCATAGCTGTAGGATAGCCACAATATATTATAACTCAATCATACAATAAATATGAAATATATACAATAATTATGAAATATATAGATGCTTCGCTATCATGGTTGAAGGATACTTGCTAGTAACAATTAATGTCAACATAAAATGTTTCTTCAAAGTGGACTTATCAATATAACTCTAAAGACAAGTTAGATTACAATAATATCCATTACTAATATCCATAAAGTTCTACATTCAGTTAGATTATCAATGGTTGGATCAAACTTACAGCAACAATGGGTCTTTTAGACAAGCAAGGGAGTTGTGATTGAAACAAGGAAATTGAGAGCGATGGTCGTGAACCCGTTTAGCAATCACTTCAGTAAGCACCTGAGTCCAACGTCCTGCAAACAAAAAATAAAACTTAATGCTTGTCTCTTCTTTGTCTCTCACCTAATCTCTTCTTCTTAAATAAATCCTCTAATTCTTTTTCATTTTGCTTAATTTATCATCTCACTTTTTACTATTCTTCCACTTCATTAAAATCAAGAACCATTCTTATTTGGTTGTCCTAGAAATGATTTAACATGAGATGTATGACCTACTCCTAACTCTCTTCATTTCATCAAACCTCTTCCCTATCTAGCCATACACTATTACTCTCTTTTCATTTCCTTTCCTCTCTTATAAACAACAGCAATAACAAGTGATGTTGTATTAAATAAGTTTTTTAAATGTCAATAACAAACTAATCAATTCAAGAGTGATTTGGGAAAAAGAAAATGGGAGGAGGGGGGTTTACTCACCAGCGTTCAATGGCAGCAGAAAACGAAGGGGATCCTCGTCGGTGTTTACCGGCGAGTTGATGTTCTGCCGTGTGAAAAGAAAAGAAGACTGGATGTGGCCTCTATGTTCCGTCGCGTCAGAAGAAAAGAAGATCGGTGTAGGTATTTGTTCCGCCATGTGATAAGAAAAGAAGATCAGAGAAGTGGGTCAGAGTGGGTCTCTACGGCGCGAGAAGAAAAGAAGATGAAGTGGGTCGGAATGGGTCTCTACGACGCGAGAACAAAATAAGATTGAGGGAGTGGGTCGGAGTTGGGTTGCTGCCAGACGAGAAGATCGGAGTGCCGAAGAGAAGAAACTGGGGGAGGGGGAGGGCTACGTTCTTCTGTCAAAAAAAAAAGGGAGGGAGGGGGAAGGAGGGGGAAGGAGGGGAAGGGGTTTGTGAGAGGGAAAATTTATGGGGGGAAAAGGGTAAAAATGTTTTTTTTAATTATTTTTTAGAAAAAAAAAGAGTAAAATTAGATATTTTTTTAAAAAAATTTATTGCCACGTTATTTGCGTTGACATATGTTTAAGTTTTGCGTCGCCATAGATGTGTATAAAATTGTTGGGTTTTTTACCACGTAAATTATGTCGGCAAAAATTTAAAATATATGCTTACACACAATACGTGGACATAAACTAAAATAAACGTCGGCAAACATTCAAATTAAAAAATTTCTTTTTCACCATATAACTTTGCCCCCACGTATTTAATTTCGTCGGTAAAAACGATAATGTGCCCACTCAAAACACAACTTTTTGCCCACGTATATATTTTTGTCGGCAAAAATGAAGATGTGCCAATGCAATGAATTTACGTCGGCACATCGTATATTTGCCTACATTTTTTTTAACGTTGCCAGAAAAAAATATCGGTAAAGCAAAAAATTCTTGTAGTGTTTGAACTTCGTTTTTCACTCATCTTTGGATCGGATTCGAATTTAATGATATCCACTCTTTAAGTCTATCTTGGAGAAAATTTTTGCCCCTTTGAGTTGATCAAAGAGGTCGAACATTCTCGAAATGGGAAAATGATATTTAATTGTGATCTTGTTGATGGCGTGACTATCCACGCACATCCTCTACGAACCATCTTTCTTAGCTGCTAGAAGGACAGGAACAGCACAAGGACTCAAGCTTGGCCTTATGTGCCCTTTTTCTAGGAGATCACTAACTTGTTTTTTAAGAATCTCATACTCTTTTGGGCTAATTCTATAATAAGGCAGATTTGGAAGAGTGGAAGCCAGAATGAAATCGATATTGTGTTGGATATCCCGAAGTAGAGGTAAGTCATTTGGATTTTCCAGCACTTGATGGAATTCTTCTAGCAATCTTTTAGTCTCTTGATTGTCTACTTGCAATGATGGAATTGAGGCTAGGTCTTTAACTATCAAAGGCCACACCTCTTTATCCTCCTTATCAATGATTCTTTCACTTTCTTGGAGGTAAAAAAGTTTCTTCTTGACTTCTTGCTTGCTCTTGAAAGGTAGTCTTTCCATTAGGCTCATAAAAGGTAAGAGCTTTACTTTTTTACCCATACAAGTGAATTCATAAGTATTTTCTCTTCCGTGATGTATTGCTTGGAGATCGTATTGCCAAGGACGTCTTAACAATATATGACAAACATCCATGTCAAGAACATCACAAATAATTTAATCTTTATAAAAATTACCAATAGAAAGAGGAATATTGCAAGTTAAACTTATCTGTGCTTCGTCACTTTTTTTTATCCAACTCACTTTGTATGGGTGTGGATATGGGTCAAGTTTGAGGTTGAGCGCTTGAACAAGTTTTAAGGAGACGATGTTCTCGCTACTTTCGCTATCAATTATGACATTACAAACTTTATCGTTAATTATGTAGCGTATATGGAACAATGAATGTTGTTGAGGGTGAGTCTCCGTTTTTGGTGTTAGGAGAATTTGTTGTATCACACAAGAGATAGTTGTTCCCCTTCATCCAGTTCCAACTCATTTATTTCCTCTTCGAAATTAGGTTTCATTTCATCTTCTTGGCTCCCTCCTTCCTCAGCATATACTACCGTTTTTCGTTGTGGGCATTGATTGGATAAGTGTCCCTTTTGGTTGCACCGGTAGCAAAATCCCAAATTCGATTTTGGGTAGTTAGTTGAATTGTTCTTCTTGGTAGAGAGTTCTTGAGTTCTTGGGCTTTGGTTTGTTTTGGAAGGTTGTTCCTCTTTCGCCTTTGATGTAGTGGAGCCTTGAACTTATTTAGCATTTTCGTAACTCTTTCGTTGGAACGGGGTGAATGCCTTCTCCCACTAGTTCTTCTTGGTGATGTTGTTTTTCTGCCTTTTTTCCAGCTTCAATTCAGCTTTAAAAGCCATCGAAATAGCGGCAGGTAACGTGGTTATGGGCTGTAAATCTAGTTGTTCGTGTATGTTCCTCCTTAAAACCATCAACAAATCTGGCTATTTGATAATTTTCGCTCTCGTTTGTCTGGGTTCTTGCACTTAGATGGTGGAACTCTTCAGCATGTTCTGCCACTTTTCTATTACCTTGGCGGCATCGTTGATATTGTTGATGAAGAATTTGTTTGAAATCCGCGGGTAGGAAGCATTCTTTCATCATCTTGAGCACTCTTGGCCAGCTCCTTATGGGTGTTTTGCCAATTAAAGGTCGATTAACTTGATTTTGATCCCACCAAGCCAATGCACTCGATTTAAGCTTCAACGCAACCATCTTGACTTTCTTGTCTTCGATTGTCTCTATGTACTCAAAGAAACTCTCCACATTTTTAACCTAATCAAGAAATGCTTCTACATCCAATTTGCCGCTGAAATTCGGTAAATTGACCTTCATCTTGAAGTCTTGTTGAAATATTTCTCTTCTTCGATCTCCTCTGTATCGAGCAGGTTCTAATTTTCCCCCAAAATATTCTTCCCCTATATTTTGGCCCCTTCTGAAACTGGGTTGTGAAATTTGATGTTCTCTTTCTGTCGTAGGCCTTTTCTCCCTTCTCCTTGACGTGGCTGGAAGTCCTCTTCTTCATCAGAGGATTTCGAATCTTGAAGACCCATAATGGGTTCTTGCAGTCGGTGGTTTCTGAGAGGGGCTTGGCTGTCTTCGAATGATTTTGATGTGTTGCGGTGGTTGCCGTTGCCGATCTCTTGCTGCTGGGGAAGGGCAGTCAATGCCTCTTCAAGCTGCCGAGCAAGTCTCTCCACGGTAGCTTCAAGAATTCCCATTCGGTCAAACATTTCTGCCATGCTTTCTTCAATGGCCATCAATCGAGCAGTCAAAGTATGTGGAGATGGAATTTCTTCTTCTGTCAGCACTACCTCCTTTCCCTTGCCAGAGGTGCTCTTGTCAGTCACAGTTCCCTTCATTTGTGAAGCTTTGATACCCAAGTTGATATGTGTCTATATTCTTGGACAAAAACACATAAAGGAGACTAAAGTCTTTTTTCTGGAATTTTCTTATTATTCTAAAAAAATGACAAACTATGGGGTTTTATATTGTACGAAAACGCAATAGTCAACAACTAATTACAATAGTTTAAAATATTAGTAAATTTATAAAATAATATAAGTGAGCACAGTGACTAACTAACAGCAGGGAGTGACTAACTAACAACAGTGAGCACAGTACATCACTCATATTACCAAATGGATTAAATCCATCACTGGCCAATCCAAGTCAAACATTTGGAGGCCCGGAGCAAATAAACTATATGTTTCATCAAGTGTTTTCCAAGCAATGGTGTTAGCAGGATGTCTAAGAACTCCATTATCTACTTATCCATTAAAAATGCCAAGTCATATATACTTGATACCGTTTTTTCTTGACAGTTTTTCCTACCCCACAACCATGAACACGTATGTGTTTCTCTAGTCTAAATACTTGTACAAAGATATCATCTACATTCATGTCAAGGGTACCATCAATCAGTTGAGAAGCATGTGATTTAAGTTTCGACACGAAACACAAATTCACATTTAATAATTCAAAATTAGCACATCTTATGTTCAAAATGTTTACAAATATGTACTCTATTGTTTTTAAGAAAGAATTGTTTGTCTTTAGATGAGAGAACAGTGGATGAGGGAAATATATTTCTTTAAGTTGAATGAGAGAAACACAGAGGATGAGAGAAACACAGAGGATGGAGAATATCAATGTAATGTGGAAACATGAAATTCATAACATTGTTTTTATCTTTTTTTACTGTTCTGTTTTATTTTTACTTTCATTTTCCTAATAAAAGTTATGGTTTTTTTTTTAAAATATCAGTTTGTTTCTATGGCAAATATCAATGTAATGTGGAAACATGAAATTCATAACAGAACGAATTAATGGAAACCAAGTATAAAACTCCTAATTGAGCATATAATCAACAAATCAAACAATCAAGTAAGTTAAGAGGAAAATATCCGCATAACTTTATGTGGAATCTTCTTCTTTTTATTTGTTTCATTTGACTTTCACCTAGATTCTCTACAAACTAAATATTTCTTAGCATTAGCATTTTCCTTTCAATATAATTGGCAACTATTGGAACATGTGTCTATCTTCGAGTAATAAAGTCCTAAATCTTGAAAGAGTTTTCTTATTTCAAAATAATTATTAGGTAGATCAGTGACTTCTGAAAATGATCTTTTAATAACTCAAGCAATAAAGTAAATGATTTGTTACTCCAAGTTTCAAGTGACTTTATATGAAACAACTTCAAAATAAAAGATAACTTAGAATATTTTTGACACCCATAAAGTTTTATTTTTTCATCATTCAATAACTTATAAAACTTATAAGCCTTCTTATTAGGTTATTCATCATAACCATGCTTATTTGACACACATTTCTTAGTCCAATTGTTGATGTTAAAAGCACCAAAATGATTTAGTATTTCCAAAACATCTTCATCATCAGAGCTATTATAATTCCCCTCTGTTTCATAAGAAAAATTTTCTTCATCATGCATTGTCCACCTAATGTAACTTGGAATTATTTCAAACACCAACAAATCTGCTTTAACATCATCTTAAATTTGAAGTACCACATATTATTACATCTCTTGCATGAACAAGATATATATAATTTGGCGTGAAAATCACATATTATACAATAAGCTTACAGTAAGAATTGATGCAATTTGCATTCAACTCCATTAAATGAAAAATCTAAAATACTTCTAACTCCATTTTTGTATATTCTTCCTACACTCTGATTTCTAATTTGCATCCAACTTCTTCTATGTAGAAGGTTAGAGACTACTAGAAATCAAATTAATACTTTATGCTAATTCTTATTATTAACTATTATAAAGAAAAATGAAAATAGGTTAGATTACAAATAGGTCTTTAATGAAGAAAAATGTAAGTAAAAACTAAATTACGTGTAATAATAGATAGATATAAACCAGTAAAAACCAAAACGCTGACCCAAATGGAAAAACTTGTACTAACATCTGAGATATCTACTAGCAAAACTGTACTATTATATTAAAAGATTCATATATCGAGAAATCAACAATAAACAATAATATAAGTATTATAAAGAAACAATCTTACTTGTTCTCTGTCTTAGACTTTTCACTTTCTTCCCAAGCTTTAATGAAAAACTTCTTCTGTATTGCAAATTTTGGTAGCACGACATATATGTGTTTCCCAACCATTTTGTTTTTTTCTTTTAATTTGACCTCTGTTTACAGAGATTGAAAGAAACAATAAGAAAAGTAGTCGGGTGTGAGGAAGAATTCAGATATTATTCTTCTATATCGATTTTAGTGCCTAGAGGTATACAATATATACAAGGTACAATAAACTCTTAAACGAAGGAAACGACAAATATGACATTGATGAAGGCAAAACAAATTTACTAATTTAAAGTCTGACTTTTGTTTTGCTTTGTTTTGTTGGCAAAAGAAATTAAACTTGTTTCTAATCCAATTGTGAAAATTTTGAATTGGTAATTTCTTTCACACAGGCTACAGAGATGCAAAACACTAGATTTCACATCAGATGCTATTTCTTGATAACCAAACAGAGAATAATGAAACAGAAAAGGAAACAACGACTAGAAAATGGATTACCTGAAATGCATTGATAACCTCATGATTTGACGATGAACTTCATAAGGAAGAACGAGAAATTTGACACATTCTCCATCGCAACAACAACGAGATTCTAGATTTCGAATCTATAAGTTCAATTTAATTCAAACAATGAAGAAGAAAGAATGTTAATAATTCGAGAAGGATGGATATTTTGTATTACATAATCAGATAATCTTCGTGGCTGATTATCTTCAGATCCATTTTCACAGCTCCCAAACAGATGGAAGTGGTGAATCGTTAGAGGATGGGTTCTAAACAAAAGTGAATCTTAGAAGCGGTTTTTTTCTTTTTAAATTACTAGTTGGTATGCACCTAATTTTTCATTTTATTCGACTAAATAAAAAAAAAGTAATTATTAAACTATATTTATTTATTCATAACTTTTTGAAATATATTTTTCAACTTCGTTCTTGAGAAACCTCTTACTAAACCTCTTACTAAAGATTTGTTATAAGAGTGGATATAAATTAAATGAGCTAAAAGATATAAAGAATTTGATAGTATGACATGTAACAATCCATTCAATCAAATTTTAGATCAATGAGTAGGTTTTTTTTTATATGTATCAATTACATAATGAATGTTTAAATGGATTGAAATTTTAGACATCAACATTGACTTAATTATTATTTTGGTATTTGTGTTAATTTTTTTTTATGTATTTCTACCTTATTCAAGAGGTATAATTATTTAACAAATTTTTTGAGAATTATAACTAGTTATTGCTTTGGAATGAATAATTAAGTTTAAATGAAAATATATTATTGAAATAATACAAATAGATAAATAATTTTTTTCTTTCAATCCCTCAATTATAAGATTCATAATATACTATAGTGGTAAGCACATCTTACATCTTACATAAAAAAATATACATAATTACAAAGCAATAATAAAAAAAAATTGAAAACCTAGTTCTTTGGCATCCTCATGTCACTTTGTTATTTTTTGAAAATGACGCTTCTGATCGTTCTCTCTTTAGTCTACCACTTTTACATTCTTCATCTTTGAATCCTCATGATCAATTTCTCTGCATCTTTTTCATTAGGTCGATTGCTTGCTCTTAGACATCGCAAAAATCTATAAATGAAGGAATCTACATATAAAAAATAGGAAACAAAATAAAATAAGAAAAAAAAATTAGAAGAGAATAAAAGGCATGATTTGATTTTTTCTCCACACCCTTAACTTTTTGTTGTGACATGTGAAAATGAATAGAAAAGAAAAAAGAGTAAAATATTTATACCCAAAGATTTGAAAATGAAAAATAATTTGAAAGGTTAAAAGAGATACAAAATAGTTAGTATGATAGAAGAGAATATGAATAAATGAAAAATAGAGGGATGTGAATGGTATTAGAGAAATTTTAATGACATAATTAATTGGAGAGAAAAAATTAAAATTATTAATACTCTAGTATTTATTAATAAGTAATTTTAAATTTAAAAATAAATAAAAAATAAATTACAATAAAATCAAAGTAGGAAACAAGTCAATTGAATAATAAGAAGGGAAAAATTGGAAACAAAAAATTTCTCCCCATCCATACTTTTATATATACTATAGATTTAAAGAAAAGTCACTTTTTTTCAATGGTTTTAAAATCATTTGATAAATCTATATCTTGATGGCCAAAATCAAATCAATTTTACTAAATTAACATGTGAATATCTAATTAAATTAAAATCAGGGTTAAGAAAAACTCAACTTCGTAACTCTATAAGCAGACATGAATCGAACCACCATTCAAGTGACCTACTATACTCCAAACTTAGAATTAGATTGTGGGACCGACGAGTGAAAGATGTGTGAGAGAGATAAAAATTGGAGGAGTGATAAAGGTTTGAGAAATTATTTGGTTATTAATAATTTTAAGGAAAAATCATATAAAAGTAAAAAAGTTCTTCACATTTGAAAATTGGGGCACTTGCAAAAATGGCAAAACAAGTTTTAATAATTAAGTCCATAGCAAACATACTTTATTATTTGTGACAATGGGAAAAACAAAGTCCAACCCACACATCAAGAGGTAAAATGTCACAAATGCCCCATTGTTACTAATATACGTTTGATACACCTTATACACGTCTAATACACCTAATATCCTTTGACACACCTGATACTTCTTGATACACCTGATACATTTGATAGATACACTTGATGCACCTGATACTCTTTGATACACTCGATATCTTATACACACCTGAAACATCTTGATACACATTATAATATTCGCCATTTCACTTGATTCTTCTTGATACACTTGATACCCCTTAGATCGCACCTGATACTCTTTGATACACTCGATATCTCATACACACCTGAAACATCTTGATACACATTATAATACTCGTTGTTTCACTTGATTCTTCTTGATACACTTGATACCCCTTAGATCTTGATACACTTGATTAGTTTGTTACACTTAAAGGCAGTGGCGGATCCAGAAATCATAGGTAGGGGGCACCATTAACAAAAAAAGAAATAGTTGCAATAGATGGGAATTGAACCCATGACTTGGGAGTTTCAAAAAGGGGGCACAACCACTATATCAAAGATAAAATACAATAAAAAAATATATTACTTAATATATATTGTACTTTAAAACTTCAAAATTAATATTAAAATACAAAAACCGG
>JBBPDI010000009.1:24418724-24429729 GCA_037974545.1 Cucumis variabilis | reverse complement strand
AGTATGATATAGATACTCTACAGTTTATGTAAGCTTTAGGAGTTGTGGTTGTATAGACCTTTGTTGGTTATGTTTTGATTAAGGTCTCACCAGGTTTACTCGTGTAATCAGTTATTTTGGGCTACACTTCATGTATGTATATGATTAGAACAAGATCTGTTGTGTTATGTTGCATATACAATAGTTTATATACTAGATTGGCAAGTTTATCTCATTAAAGTTTTCAACAGGGTCGATAGTTACAGGTAGAGAAAAGCATTATCTGTCGGCTTCACACCGTCTTTCGGTCTAAGCTAACAGGTAGTCTGGGAGGGGGTGTGACACAGAGTCTTGGACTAGAGCCGACGACTGACTAGTAGGGGACCTGACTTCCTTTCTAAGATTCCTTCTATAATACGTTTTCCAAGGAACTTAGTTTGTGGGTAAGACTATGGGATGAGGATCGATGTCAGACATAATACTAGGAGTAGGTTCGATAAATTCAAAGGTGTTGTTAGACTCTTCACTCACACTCTCCCTCTGAAGATGGCTAACAGGAAAGTAAGGTCAGTCTTTATAGAAAATAACATCTATAGTGACAAAGTACTTCCTGGACGGTGGGTGAAAACATTTATAATCACGTTGGTGAAGAGGGTACCCAACAAATACACATGTCTGAGCCCGAGGGGTAAATTTAGTCTTATTAGGGCCAAAACTATGGACATAAGCGATACATCCAAATACACAAAGAGGAATCTCAGAAACAAGACGAGTAGAGGGGTAGAACTCCTTAAGACAATCTAAGGGAGTCTGAAAGTGGAGAATACGAGAAGGCATTCTATTGATTAAATGAGCTGCTATAAGAATAGAATCTCCCAAGTATGAAGGAAGGGAAGTTGATAGCATAAGGGAACGGACTACTTCCAGAAGGTGACAGTTTTTTCGCTCGGCCACTCCATTTTGTTGATGAGTGTAGGCACATGAGTTTTGGTGAACAATCCCCTTAGAGGCTAGAAATTCACTAAGGTTATAGTTTTGGAATTCTCAACCATTATCACTCCAAAGAATAGCAATTTTTTTGATGAAATTGTGTTTCAATGGTGTGATAAAAGTTTTGGAAAATAGAGGAGACCTTCGATTTATCGGTGATAAGGTAGACTCGGGTAAGACGAGTATGATCATCAATGAGAGTTACAAACTACCATTTTCCAGATGAGGTGGTGACCTTGGAGGGACCTCAAACTTCACTATGGATAAGGGTAAACGGTTGTGTGGGTTTATATGGTTGTGAAGGAAAAGAAACCCGATGTTGTTTTGTCTGAATGCACACATCACAAGATAAGGAGGAGACATCAATTTTAGGAAAAAGATGGGGAAACAAATATTTCATATAAGTAAAGTTCGTGTGACCCAACCAAAAATGCCACAACATAAAGTCATGTTCAAAAGTGCTAAAATAGGAAGATAGAAAACTAGTCCTAGAGATACTACTACCGGAGGTATCATCATCAAGGATGTAAAGTTTCCTGTTATGTCAGGCAGTGCCAATGGTCCTCCCCGAACTCAAGTCCTTAAAACAAATAGATTCAGGTAAGAAAGTGGCTTTACAGTACAGTTCACGGGTGATCTTACTGATAGATAACAAATTGTAAGAAAGCTTAGGCACATGCAAAACATTCTGGAGAGAGAAACCGCCAAGGAGAACTATTTGTCCTTTGCCAGCGATCGGGGCTAAAGAGCCATCTACTATCCTGATTTTCTCATTACCGGTACAGGGTGTATAAGAGACAAAGTTCTCCGAAGAACCTGTCAAGTGATCTGTGGCCCTCGAGTCCAAATCCGGGGATTATTCCCATCAACACTAATAAGACCAAGGGACTAATGCATACCTGACGGATTCTCAGAATACATCGATGCAGAAATATTGGATGTCGTCCCTAAGGTAGCCTCAAGTTATGCTATCTGTTGTCGAAGCTCTTCCAGTTGTTGTTAAGCTATTCCCAACGAAGCTTGTACGTTATGGTTGAAATGTGCCAAAGATTCACCAACCACAAATGTTGAGTGAATTTGAGAATTCTTAACATTGGGATGATAGCTAGGGTCAGTGGATGGCTGGACATACAGATTTGACAGTAGAAGTGGTGGTGGCCAATCAGAATTAGGTGGCAAAACATAAATCGGGGCGTAGGTAGCAATATAGGCTACAGATGAAGAAAAAGGTTGGACAGATGGGATGGCTGGCGCCTTCTGAGGAGAAAGGACCGGTGCGTGAAGTTGGTTTGACGGAGCGTACAGCTGTAGAGCTAATGGAAATTTATTTTTGGACCTTTTTTGTAGCCGGTTGAATCATTTATTCATGACAACACTTATCCGAGCATCGACGGCAATGGCGATGGCAACACTAAAACTAGCGGTTGTTTCCTTCGTGCGATTTTCATTTTTCTAGGGTGTGTTCAATGTCTCGCTCTGATACTATATTGAAAGGAGAGACAAAGAGCGCACACCGATTTACATGGAAACCCGAGTACCGAAAGAAAAACCACGATTGTTTGTTATTGTTATTTTCTAATGAATAATACAATAGGTACAAAGAAGAATAAATAAAGAATATAGTGAAATAAAAAAAAAGATTTAGTAAATAAGGGAAACATTTCCATAATCTTTCCATAACTATTCTAGGATTTTAACAAGGAAAGAATCTAGAAAATAAGTAAAGGATTCCAACAATACCAAACCTCAGCACGCAATTCTCTAAGTGTCAATCTCTTCAAAGGAAGATCCTCACATCCTTCATCACACCATATGATTGCTCTATCATCTAAACTTATGTTCTCGTTTAAAGAAACAATTGTTAGCAGGATTAAACACTGCTCCAGGAAGCCATTGGCCACCCAGACTTGAAATTTTTCTTTCTGGAGAATCATTTATTTGCAAGATACAATTAGGAGGCTTAGAAAATGTTATATTCATCTCATTTAGTACAGTTCTCCAATAGACCTGACAGAAAAGACAAGATAAATGTTGCACCTTTTGAACTACAATTTAAACTGAATCATTTTAGAAACAAAGTTGGATCTTTTGAATACCTTGGTGTTAGAGACTGAAAACTCCTGGAAAGAGGAGAAGCTTGATAAGGGGTCACTATAACTTGACCCGATAAATTCCTTGCCTTGCTTCTCCAATAGCTTGCCGACATTTGTGAACACTGCATTCTCCCTAATTTTGAAGATGTATCAAATGAGATTTCACAGTATTTTGTGTTAATAATCTGAGTAGAAAATTATTGCAGGGACTTTAACATCCCATTCGATGTTATCATAACTACAATGCTTTTTAATTCAAAAAAGCAAGCTGGTATTTGATTGGCCCCATAGCATAGTTCAGATGCTGATATAATGGCATTTGATTGAATTATATGATGCAATATCATCGAAGTAGTAAAAGAGCATATACTCAATAGTAGAGCCATGGAAAGAAGCCCTTTGAGAACCTTATGGATCTTGCATCTCTGTCAATGGAAAACAGTACTAGAAAAACATGAGGTTTCATCTCAAAAAGAGCAACTCATATATCTTATAAAGATTATGAGGTTCTCAATTTTTTCCAATATGGGATCTTTAACGATTCTCTTTAAGATGGTGCCTCTTTGGATTTCACCATTCTTGAATAAGTGTGTTACCATATTAAATCAATATGAAATTCTATTTTAAAATCAATTGGAAATTAGAAGAGTAACTCATATATCTTATAAAAATGACGAGACTACCATTTTTTTCAATGAACAAAGGTATAAAGTTGTAGCAGTGCGAGTGCATACTAATAACAAACACAATTTTGAGTACAATACACCTCTCAATTCGATAATATACTGTCCTATCCATATCCTAAACTAACCAATGGAAACTTGCATGCTAAAGCTAATTGATAGAGCAATCAGAACATAGGTATCTCGAAAACCAATAACTTAATTTAAAAAAACTAAAGCATTCAGTAAAACTCACGGTTCAGGAATCCAAGCAGGCGGATCAGGACCAAAGTTTTTGTAACAACCGTTATACATCATTTGATGAAAGCAGAAAGGAAGGTCGGGGCTAAGGAGTTTCTTGGATATATGGAGCCAAATTTCAGGAGTTCCATTCCCATAACTACGATTGATTTTCCGCAAACTTCCATGGAGTTGCTTGGCAAGTTCAGAACCAACTCCAAGAGCTTTGATATCAATCACAGTAATGGAATCCAGAGGTTTGTAAACCATTGGTGATTTAGAGAGAGAGAAATGCTAAAGAGAAACCATTACACACCACCTAGCCGCAAAGAAGAAGATTGAAGAAGAAGCGAAATCTGTGTGTTTATGAAATACTTCAAGATTTAACCAACGTGACAACGAAAATTACCTTGAATTAGAGTTTTGATGTACCGTTTACCATTGGATTTGCTTCATTAATGAACCAAAAAGTGAAATTTTGATAAATATCACTTTTTCCTTTTGTTTTACGGTTAATCTTGTCCAAAATTGATTTAAAAAAATAATTTTACAAATTTTAAAAAATGTGCTACTCTTAAAAACGAAATTCATGTTATTTTTGCCAATTTCCCAACTAAATTGGATGATCATAAGATGATTAGTTGAAATAATCTAATTGAATTTTCTCAAATTTCAAGCCGCTGAATATTAAAATAAAAAAAATAAAGTTATTTTTAGAGATTTTTTCAAAAATAGAAAATATTGAAAAGCTATTTACTCACATAAAAGATAAAATTTATTACCAATAAATATTTACAAGAATTAGGTTGTTTATCTCTAAATTATTTTAAATTTTTTGTTATATAAAATAATTTCTCAAGAAATAATAACACAATAAATTTTTTTGTAAGTATGTGCTATTATTTGTCGGTTATACTTTTACATTGTTGCATTGTTTATGTATGTAACTGAAGAGCTGGTGAATTAGGAATTAGTTTTTGGAATCAATCGAACTTATAAATTAGATTTTGTTATCAGGAAGAAATCAAAAGAGTAAAATGTATTAACTAAATCAAATGACTTGGGATTCCAAATAGTTCTTCTAGTTAGGTCAAATAAAAGAAAGATTATAGTTACTAAATCAAAGGGTCCTCTATATGCATGCTCTATTTCTACTCTTTAGATAAGAACCTCTAAATTGAGTCACCGGAAATTTTACCCATATACCCTTGCTCTTCAATACATTTGATTGTGTTTATGTTGGTGATACTTCGAGTGTTTGAATTGGGTTTTCATTGCATAGCATAATTATAATCATTCTGAAAAGTAACATATGACTTCATGATTTCTAATAAGAATAAATCATGTCGTTCTTTGGAAATGCTTGAAATGTGATTGCTTTGTTGGCCATATTCTTACACGTCTACTGTTGTTGGAACAAACATTTCTTGATAAAGTTATTGACATGGAAAGATCTGTTCTTATCCTTGATTTAACAAACAATAAAATAGGTGGATGTCTTGCACTCTCCTTTCTAAAATTTGGTGTGGAGCCCAAAACTATCTTATTTTTATCAATAGTTTTACCTCAACCTTATTTTTGTCATTAATTTCTATTTTAACATTATTTTAGAAATTTATCCGTTATGTGACAAATGTGTTTTCAAAAGTTGATGTTGTAGTTCATATGAGTAAGATTAATGAGGTGTTATTTCAAAGGATCACGTAATATAGTAAATATTTACTTACAATATTATATAATATTTACAAAATATTGAATGCATTTGAGAATATATACACAAGAAAAAAATAGTTTAAAATACAATTAAACGATAAAGTTCGACCTATTCTTGAAACTAGTTAGTTATTAACGTTTGTTTTAATGATTACTAAAATTAGACCTATATTTTTAAATTGAAAGCAGTTAATTTATGTAATTTGTGCTATTGATGTTTGTGCATTGTATAAACAGTCTTTCATTTGAATATTGGTGTTCATGAATATATGTAAAAGAAGATGATGTCAATTTATATATATCATTAAAGGCATTCGAGCTTATATCAATTTGAACTACTTATTATATCAATTTAAATCTCGTACTAGTAATTGTATCCATCCAAATATACCATAATTTGGTGATGACATTTGCGATGGATATGTATTTGAAAAAACAGGAAAAAAAAATATATTTCATTCAAGCACAAATAGGCTTTAAAAAATTATAAATTTTAAATCTAATAAAAATCTTTTTTCTTGATATATATAAAAACATAAATAAAACCTTAATGAAACTTCTAAACCTCCTAACCAAATTATAAATTTGTTCATTTCAAAATCTTAGGTAGACAATCAAAATTCAAAGATTCTATTTGACAAATGTATCTCACCTTCTTTGATTATTTGATATGATTTTCTTCTTCTTAGTCAACGGATTGTAAAAGTCCATATTAATAAAAAAAAAAATATTTATCCATCTTCAGATGGAACTAATAAAAAATAATAATAAAAGAATGAGTTGTTAAAAATTAGAGTTAACCGGGTGAAGAGTTCTATCATACTTATTGGTCAAGAATATTATATATAATGTAGGGTTTGTTCGTTTTATTTTAAAGAAAATATATGGCTAAGTCTAATACTAACGAGGAGAAAGAAGAAATGAACGAGGAGGCCTCCTCCTCACAGGCTCAGGTTCAGGCTAAGGAGGAGGCCTCCTCCTCAGAGGCAGACAGCGACAGAGGCTCAGGCTCATGTTGAGAAGGAGGAGAAGTTAAGAAGAAATGAGGAGGTGGAGGTTGCTAAGGAGTCATCAGAATCGGAGGAGGCTGAGGTTCGTGAGGTTATGATGATGCTGCTGAGGTTCATGAGGTTGAGGTTGTTGCTGCTGCTGAGGTTCGTGAGGTTAATGTTGTTGTTGTTGAGGTTGATGCTGCTGAGCTTGACTTAGAGTGACACGGGTGCAATTGTCGAAGAACCTGTGAGTCACCGTTTTGTGGCTGCAAACAAGTCGGTATATCATGTACAGATAGATATTTCTGTGGAGGCGATGTGTATTGTCGTAATCCGTATACTCAAATGTGAACAAGCTTGAAGAAGCTTATGAAAGTGTTCGACAATGAGGAAAGTCAAACTACCATTTATTTCGTCTCATTGCTTAGTTTTAGAGCTTAATTCGTCTATGAGATTGTAATTGATTTGCCATTTGAAATATAGTAAGTGCCTTAATAAAAATATATATGTTCTTTCTGATATTTAGTCCTTCTAGTAAATGAATTAGTGTGTTCTTATCCAAAAAATAGTAGATGTACTAGTGTGAACCAAGACTTTGAACTCAATTATTGAAGAATTTGTCTTATTTTTTTGAATCATAATCATTACAACCTAGGGACCTCTATTCAAAGATTACAGACCAGCCTCTAATACTTAACAAAGTCAAACCTTGGAAACAGTAAGAATTTAAGTAATAACACTTGGTAAAAATAAAACTAAAAAAAAATAAGAGCAGAAAAATATTAAATGTTCAAAACCGAATTATATCAAACTAAAATAATGATACAGAAAACTAAGAAAAAAATAAGTCACAAATTGCGTCATGTATATTTATTAAGTATCTATTTCTAAAATATTCCTAACCATTGGACTACAAACACCCTCAAATGATTATTTCTAGAACATCATTATGACACATTAACCAATTGAAGACAACATTTCTTATTTTGTCTTTCATTTCTCTGTATTGTATTCAACTCTGTAATTAGTGATTTTATTAACAATTTGTTTTCATTGACTATATTGTGTGGACTTGCTTCTTTAATGGGTTTTTCTTTAATTGAAGATAGCCTTGTGAATACATGTGTGTACGTATTTTCTGTGCACATATACCTCAAATATATAATATATATACAGAATATAATATATATATAACCATATATCTCGTATATAATATATATATATATACCATATATATAATATATGTACATAATATATAAGAAGCTAGGGGTCTTCACAATTCGGCTAGGTTCAGTTTGAAGCTGAAACTTCAAATCGCACCAAACCATAAAATAAAAAAAATCTCATATATAATTTAAAACTAGATTTTAATCCTTATTAAATTTATTAAAATGGATTGAGATTTATCGAACAAAGAAGACTATATTTGTTTTTTTTATTCTATTTTAATGTTAAAATAATAATTGATTTACTAATTTACTCCATTGTGTTCAATTTGATTCTTTTCTTATAGATTTAATTTTGATTCATTTTGAAATTGAATTTGAAAGTGAGGTTTTAAAATTGTTTAAAAAAACAATTTTATGTTTAGTTTTACACAATTAGATGTATTTTTCATATTATTGAAATTAATTTTTTAAGGAACAAAAACACTTTTTGATTGATTTGGACTATTTTAAAATTGCTTCCAAGCTCAATCGAGCTTAAGTAGAAATCCTACCGGTTGAGTTTCTTCTGCCCTCAACATCAAAATTCACCCTTCTGCCCCTCAACCTGCCCCTCAACGATATTTACAAATTTAGTAAGGAAATTGGTACAAGAAAATCTTATAAATAAAATGCATGCATTGTTTCATTTTTTTATCGATTTCATTTTATAGAAAATATCTGTTATGGCATACAAAAGAAGAATTAATGAAGAGGAAGAGTTGTCTACTGAGGAAAAGGAAGAGGCGTCTGTTGAGGAAGAAGAAGAGGTGTCCGCTGCGAAAGAGAAAGAGGCGTCCGCGGTGGATGAGGAAGACGTTGACACTGACACTGGAGCTGCGACTACGGCTACGGCTGTGCCACGATATGTCTGCAATTGTGTACAGACAAGTTGTGAGTCGTCGCTTTGTAGCTGCAAAAGGGAATGGTAAAATGCTCAAGAGGAAGACGATGTTGACGCTGACGCTAACGCTAGAGTTGCGGCTGCTGGGGTTGCGGTTGTGGTACGGCATGTCTGCAATTTTGTACGGACAAGTTGTGAGTTGCCACTTTGTGGTTGCAAAAGGAAATGGTAAGACACTAAAGAGGAAGACGGTGACGCTGACATTGGAGCCGTTGCGGTTGGGACACGACATGTCTGCAATTATTATTGTTGTTGTTGTTGTTGTTGTTGTTGTTGTTGTTATTGTTGTTGTCATTGTTGTTGTTATTTTTATTATTTTTGTTATTTTTGTTGTCATTATTATTATTATTTATGGTAATTTGCATGGTTGACATGAAGAAGGAATTGAAGGGATATGGAAACGTGGGTGTGAAATAAAACTTATTGAAAAGTGGGTGTGAAGATATAAATAAATAATTGTTATGAAAAAGAGGAATAAAATAGTAGTATATAATTTAATATTTAAATATGATTAAATTATCAGGAAAATGGTTAAGTAGAATTAAAAACTTCTTGGAAATAGAGAATTGAAACAACGTGGTAGAGAGGAAACTTTAGAACTTTTATTTAAAATATCACAATACAAGTTATTCCGAAAGATGTCCTCCCTAATTCTCCTAGACACCCTTTTATACAGATGATGGGAGTGCCGTCTTGATTACACACTCTATTTTACATGACACGTAGACATACACTCTGAAAGCAAAATTACATGACACATTTACATATTTAAAAGTAACATTATTTCTTCATAGGGATTTGATTTTTGTCTTCACATTTTGTCTTGATCGGCTGGTTTTGTCTGAGTGTAGATATGATTGAAAAAGTTTGCAAAATCATCTTGATCTTCATCTTCATGAATATTAGAAGTGCTTTTCTTCTTGACTCGTGGCAGATGAAGATGAAATATGTTGAATAATAATAATGAGTTCTTCATTTGTAACTTGAGCCATGACAGCCATTAACTAGGCTAAAAATTGCTGGCTCTTTTGCAGATTAGGCTTCATATTTTGAGGATATATGGAAAACTATTTTTCCACTGTATTCTTTGAGGCGACAGCTGTGTTGAACTTTTCCCACCATTTAATACGATATATGCAAAAAAAGGCAGGAAATACCATTGGTTTCCGTGATGGAGTAATTCCAACAGAAAATCCAGGCGATATGAAAATAATTGGAAAAGCGTAGAATTTAATCAAAAGCATTTGGAAAAATATTGTTGGAAAAAAACTTGAAACTTTCTAAAATTGGATATGATAGAATAGCTTCATTTAGGCCAAAAGTATCCCACCAATCATTAAACCATAATGGGAAATTTTGAATACAAGTTTTGTCAAACATGATGAATTAAGAATGATTAAAATTGTTTAGCCAAAATACATTGTACCAGACTTATTGATAATCGATATAGGAGTAGTTTTGAGGAAGAAATTGATGTGAAAATCTTTTTTCAGTGTAAATACTTTGATTCCATTTGGTTGGAGTCAGGACTCGCAAAATTTTGATTTTTGAAAAAGCTATTTTAGTAGGGTTTTCTTTATTTTTGGTGTGAGTGATTTCAATAGAATCGGTTTCCACCAGAATATATTCATAAAATAGACGGGTTTTATGAGGATGGCTTGGAATGAAATGAAAATTTGAAGAAAATGTCTTTTGGACTGGTTCGAATATAGAGTTTGCAAGATATTTGGGTTCTAAGATTGTGAAAGAAGTTTGAGTCTTATTGTGATAAGATGAAGTGTGGTAATGTATTGTTCTTGATGGGATAATTTCATAATTTCGAGAATTGGGTTTGGTAATGGCTTGAGTATATGTAGTGAGAGGAGTGGATGACTCCTCTGTTTTGATTGTAGAGGGTTGATTATTAAGGCAGAAGGCCTTGAAGGGATAGAAGATCCCAAGAGCTTCATTGGAGAAGGATTGATCATTAAGACAGAAGGCCTTGAAGGGATAGAAGATCCCAAAATTTGAAACCTGTTAGATAGTGGTAATTGTTGAAGTTTTTTCTCCTTTTGATCCTCCATTGATTGTGAGGATTCTACTTGAGTAAATTGATATGCTTGTGAATAGGAAGCTTTAGTTTGAGAAAGAGTAGCTTGCTGCTTTTTCTTATTCTCATCTTTTTCTTTCTTTTCTCCTTTCATTGCTCTCTATTTTCTTTTTCACTTTCTTTCTCTCTTTTGCCTTG
>JBBPDI010000009.1:23820308-23832829 GCA_037974545.1 Cucumis variabilis | reverse complement strand
GGTTTTGTGGAGAAATTTTCTGAAGCTTTGAGGTGGAGAAGAAGGAGGAGGTTAGGGTGGAAGAAACGGGATTGACAGTTTGACGGATGTTTTTATTTTATTTCCTGTATTACTTTCTTTTTTTATCTATTCCATTCTAAAATTGTAATTTTATACTTTTATTTACCTACCTTTTTAGTTTTCCACCTTTTCAAAACTCATTCTCACTCTTTTTCCCTCCTACATAACACCAACGTTTCAGGTAAATTTTTCATATTCTGGTCCTTTATTCTTTTTCTTTTGTAATTTGAGTGTAAATATCTTCGTTTTCTTTTATCATTCCTTACAAAACCCCATCTTAAATTTGTATTTCTTTTCTTAGCAAATTATTATTGTTATTTAAAAAAATTTAATAAAATATTGACTTTAGAGATCAATTGTATTCATTATCAATCACAATTGATCTCAATAGTTATAATTAACTTATTGTATTTGACTATTAACACAACGATAGATAAATTTACAGTTTTTTTTATTTGATTAATTATTGTTTTAGTATGTTTTATGAAAAAGAATTATCGAAGTCTTAACTTTACAAAATTTTCAATTTTGATAGATATTTCTAAAATTATGAAATATATTAAAAAAATAAATTTAAGTTAGTAAATAAATAATTATAATTTTTTAAATATTTTTTATATTTTAAAATAATTAAACATGTCAATTATTACTATTATATTTATATTGGTGTTATTTTAATCTTTATTTCTTATGATTGATAGACTTTTTTTTCAATTTATCTCTCGACATCGAATATTGAATTTATGAAAATGTGAAAATATCAATAGAAATATTTGACATATTGATATAAATTTAAAGTGTGGTTTTAACTTGATTTTTTTTTAACTATTTTCAAAAGTTTAAGGGTATTTTGAAACTTTGGAAAGTTTAGTGATTATTTTTACACAACCTATAAAATTCATATTCATTTTTCATAATTTAGTTTTTTTTTTCAAAATAGCTCTAAAAAAATATATTAAACAATTGAAATGTATTTTTGGTTTTTAATCACTCTTCCTTCATTATTTACAATAAGTGAAGGGTCTATAATTTGGCTCTATAGAAAAGTATTTATCATATAGTATTTATTTCTCTTTTTTTACTCAGAGAATACTCACTTATTTCATTTTTGTTTGATGGGTCCATGATGTAGTCTCGTTCTATTTAGGTAAGCTTTTATTTGTTATTCTTTTAGCATCTATGTAAAATCAGGTTAAGATTTGATGGTTTTTTAAAAAACAAATAAAATATTAATTAAGAAAATTGTCTTGGATACCACAAAAATGTAACTATTTACTGAATATAACAAAAAAAAACTACAGAGATTTTGATGAAATTCTATTATTTAAAAATAGTTTGCTTATTTTGTTATTTTTGAAAATGTATAAATTAATTATTTCATAATATTTTTTAAACAGAAGTTTAGTGAAAGTAGTTTTGTAGCAATTAACAATTTTTAGGAGATTATCGGTCCTAAAAATAAATAAACACAAAAGATACGTTTGAGATTTGCAAATTTTTAGATAAGTTGGAGAAATTATGGTCAATATTACGTCATAATAAAGTAATGACAATTACCTGCTTTTATGAAAATATTAAATTAATGTTTATTAAAATTTAAATTACATACTAGGAAAAGTTCATTCTGATAAATCAATACTAAAATTGATGAGATTTACCCTTATTGTTTTATTATTATTTTATTTTTTAATTTCTAGAAAAAGGTAGATTTAGGATCATTTTCAAATATAAAGTAATTAACTGAAATATTTACAAAATATAATCTTTGTATGTTGGATTGTTACACACTTAGCTACTATTTGTATTATAATAGACACATGGTAATCTATTATAAATACATTGTGACATTTTGCTAATTTTAGTAAAGGTGTACATAAGTCGAGTTGGACCGATTTGAAGGAAAATTACGAAACAACTCAAATTTTGGTTATAAAAAATGATTCAAAGGGTCAACCCCAACCCACAAAATGTAAAGAAACATTCATTTTCAAAAGTTGATAAAGATTTCAAAGTTCATTCAAAAGTTCAAATTCATCTTATTAGATGAACACATATTAACAGGTAGTTTGATTTGTGGGTGTTTGTCAATAAAGAGGGTGTAGTCGAACAACTTTCTACTTTTAAGAATTACTGAAATATTAGGTATAAGGATGAACTTAGGAAGGGTGTAGTTTAGGAAGTGCCCTGAAATGAAAACAAAAGGAAAAAAGTTTAAAACTCGAGGCAAAGTTTGTCTCAGATTGGGGCAACAACTTTGCCTTGAGTTTTAAAACTATGGGTGATCTTGGGGCATTGCTTCGAGTTTCAAAACCTTTTCGTTTTGTTTTTCATCTGAGGACATTTTGTTTTTGTTTCTTTTTCTCAACAACGTGAACAAGTTTCCAAATGCAACATTGTTTTTATAATTTTAAAGAGCTCACAAAAGTAAATTAATTATAAAGGTTTAAATGAATTAAAGTATTTAAAAAGAACAAAACGAATAATTAAATTAAAGGAAAAACTAAAAAGAAAGAAGAGAATTAAGTTGGGAGGAGGTGGCTATGAGTGTGAACAGCGAGGCCAAGAGGCTTGCGATGCTGGAAAAGGTCGAAGACGAAGGTCCTGTTTAGTATTTAGGTTGTATACATTATATGTATAACTGGGTCCTCCCGACCCTCATTTGCACAACTCGGGACACGATAAAGTAATTTTTTTTCTAAGGTTAGATAATCGGGTTGGTCGGGTTACTGTTTTTTTAACATCCCTAAATTTTAGAAGATCTATCATTTAAAACAATTTTTTTTCGTACGGTTATTGTTTCAATAATATTTGTATTATTATCTAATAAAAAATTTTCAAAAATAGCAAATGTTACAAAATATTGACAATGCTTATAGCAAATTTTATCACTTATAGTCATTGATATGCTATAGTGATAAAAAACTATCATTAATAGAATTTAAAATTTTGCTATAATCTGTAAATATTTTAATTTATTTTATTATTTTTAAAAATACTCTTATGACAAATTATAATTAAACAAATTGGTGAAATATCCAAAGATGGATATAACTCAAAATGTATTAAATACTTTCATTAATGGATATAGTGTGAAAGATCATAAAATATAAAATATATACACGCTAACCAATAGTTTGAATTGACGTTAAGAAAACAGTAACAAACATAATATTCTTCAACATACCACACCTATTTTTCTACATTTTACCATAGGATCAAATCATAGCTTACAACAAATTCTTCTTACTTCTTTTAAAAAAGAAACATTTAACTTTTATTTTATTTTTAATTATGATGAGATCGAGTGAGAGGAAAAGAAGAAAAAGGGTGTGTGTCCATTTTAAGATCCACTCAAACATTGTTCTTTTCCATCAACCAAATGTTTATATCTAAATGTAGAAATATAAATTAGAAGCAAATATACATTAACCATTCAAAAAAAAAAAATGTAGACCATTAGATAAAGTAATAATTAAAGAAGAAAATTCATATAACTAACCCTTTTTTTCTTCATAGCCAATACACTTTCAAACATTTTTTAGGGCAACAAAATATATATATGATTTATCATGAAGCAACTAAATACATTACAAACTAATCTAAAACTCAGCTCAGTGGTAACTAATGGAATCCAAGGTTCATTCATTCCATCTTCATGATTGTAGTATTGAAAAAAAGAAAGGAACTAAATATATTAAAAGACTGTTTGGTTGGGACAATATAGTAAAATAAATAAAATTTTATTTACAAATTATAAAAAAATTTCTGAAATTTCTCATTCACTTCTAATGAAAGTATGATGTTCATCACTGTATAATCATTAATAGAATATGAAATTTTATGTGTTTTGTAAATATGTTCAACAATTTTATCGATAATAAGGTTTTCTATGTTTAAAAAATGAAAAGTAAGATGTTTTCTTACCCAAATTTATGTTTGATTTAGCTTCTTAATCAAATCCATATTTGCTATATTATTACATCTTATGCTCCTACCCCACTTATGTGGGCCTTTGGTATCTCCTCGAAAATGCATTAAATTCTTAATAAAACACACTAGATAAATAAAAAAATATTAACTAATGACAAATTTAGATGGGAGATTTTTAGAAAGAGAAGAATTGTTAAATATTTACGGTCCATAACAAAATTTTAATCCAAATGGATAACCAAAATTTTAACCCAAGACTAAAGATCTATTTTCTTTTTATAAATACTTTCTATTTTCTTCTACTTACATAAAATTTTCAATTTATAATGAATGAAGTAAATGAGTTAGTTAAAATTAAAAACAACCATAATTAATTCTTAAACAAATATGTTTCTTTTTCTAGTACAACTTATTAATTTATAACCATATGAATGCAAATTCAATCTCTCACTACAACAAACATGGTCTACGACGACAATTATTTTTTGTCGCGAATAAAAATCGTGACAGTTATTTACAGTTATAGTATCAAAAGTCATGGAAAGTCTCTCCATGACAGTTTTCAAAAACTGTCGCAATAAGTTTTTTCATGACAGAAAATAAATGTCGTTAATTACTATTTCATGATAACAAATAACTGTCATATTTTATATTATGACAACAAATAACTGTCATCATTTAAGTATTAACGACAGTTAAAAAAATGTCGCAAATTCGTTTATCATGGCATTTTTTAAATGTCAAGGATATGTCAATCGTGACAGTTTTTTTAAAAATAAATGTCATTGTTTCGCTATTGAAGACATTTCTTCCTATCAAACATATGTCAATCGTGACAGTTTCTTTAACAAAAAATTGTCATTGTTTTAATATTATAGCCCAACCCACATTTTTGGGTTATTTGGGTTGTCAACCCGAATAACCCAAATTTAGTTTCTAACCCAACCTAACTCAACCCGTAAAATATGGATTGGGTTGCGGGTTGTATAGTTTTTTTTTTGTTTCTATTTTCTAACGGTTATAAGAGTTCAAAATTGTTACATTTAAATTTCAAACATACATAATTCAAAATTTCATACAATAAATTCAAAGTTTATATACCTAATTTGTTTTTTATATATTCTCTTTATATATATATATATATATATATTATATTATATTAATTCGGGTTGGGTTGGGTTGAAACGAATTTTTCAACCCTCCAACCAATCCAACCCAAAGAAATCAAAATTTTTTAACCCAACTCAACCCATATTTTAACATAATCCAACCCAATCCTTATAATATGGGTTGGGTAGTCTTGGTTATTCAAGTTCAACCCATATTCTTACACCCTTATATTATGACATTTATTTCTTGTTGCAAAATTTCTCAATTACTAAAGTTTTTTCTTGTTCCTCTTGTCGCTCTGCCATTACACGAACCATTTGAATGACAATAATGTTATAATACATAACACCCGTATAGAAACAAATAGTTGGCACTTTAATATATATACGCTATAATACACTTTGTAATATTTGTACATTTCCAATCAAGTTTGAACAATTTACAAGTATGAAATTACAGCCTTTAATCAAAACCAGTGTAAATACCATCATAATACATATAACATGATTTTCTGCACAAGCGGTAAGCCTTCATCTCTGGAAATATTCTTTGTTGCTTGAATCATGCTAGCCAGTGTATTTTGATGGTCCAGAGTAGTTTCTTTGAAGGAAAACTCATGAAGTTTTCAACTTCAGTTGAACCTACAAATACAACATGAATATAAGCATACATTACAGGACAAGAGAGTACAACTCGCTTAAAGAGAGTTAAAATAAAGACAACAAAATTTTGAAATGTTAAAATATGTGTTCATTTATTATACTTGATTTCAGTAAACAAACATTTCTGATCATGACATGGGACGAACATGCCAAAGAATAGTAAAGTGGTACGTAAACATACCAATTAAAGGTAGAATACACAATCACAAATGATAGCAAACACCTCTCACCAAGAAATAAAGAAAAAGAAAATAATATTTTGCCTAAGATCAGTTAAACATGAGCCATATATGTGAAGTTTGTATAATCTTGGCAACTGAATAGAGCATGACTAAACCTACAAAACAGAGAAACATTGAAGAATATTACACCAATAATCTCATGACAAATAAACAATAAGAAACCTGAAGTGAAATTAGTTTTGAAGATCAATATCCAAATCCTTTGTTCTAGCTAGATTGAAAACCTTAGAACAATACCTTTAATTCTCCTTTCGACAAGTACCCATCCACCAGCTTGATATTACGCCTTCTCGACTGAACCTAAGTTATGTAACAAAATGATGTTTTCAAATAGTAGTGAAGAAAGAAACACTACAAAAAATTGGAACAGCTGCGACGCAAAAAACGTCGGCGAAAGGTGCATCGTCGTTAATCACCTTTCGTTGACATACGTAATGTTACGTTGCGGAAAGTCTAAAATTAAATTTATAGCATTTACTTTTCGCGATGCACACTATGTTACATCACGAAAAGTTACTTTCCGCGACCTATACTACGTAGAAAGTCAAATTTCATCGCAGAAAGTCACTTTTCGCGACACAGACTATGTTACATCGCGGAAAGTAACTTTTCGCAATGAGAGGAACAAGGCATCACGAAAAGTTTAAAAATTAAATTTAATACGTTCACTTTCCGTGACGCACGCTATGTTACGTCGTGGAAAGTGACTTTCCGCGACACAGTGGAACAAGGCATCACAGAAAGTCTAAAAATTAAATTTAATACATTCACTTTCCGTGACGCACAAGAACTAAATGTTGGGGAAAGTGGATGTTGTAAGTGTACGTATGGAAGTGACAATGGTCACCTTTCTGCAACGTGTGGCAGGTGTACGTCGAGGAATGTTTAAATAATTAATTCGTTATTTAAACTTTCTACGACGTTGGGGTTACTCGACGTCAGGGAAAGGGTCCTTCTGCGATGTGTTCAAAGACGTCGGGGAAAGTCCACTCTATTTCTTCTCCCTTCAACACAGAATTGATTTCAAAACGAAAGGAAGAGAAAATCGGCCGAGAGAGAGGGAGAGGAGGAAATTCGTGCCGTCCATCTTCGTCATCACCTTTGTCACTGTCGGAAATGTCCTTGTCCCCCTCTTTCTCCTCTGTTACTATTCCTCACACTCTCTCTCTCCTTCCCTCTACTTTCTCCATGTTTTCTTTCTCCGAATCGCTCATCTCCCTCTCTCATTCCTTGTACTTTCTCTCTTTCCCTTCTTTGAATCGCTCATCTTCGTCTCTTCTTCTATCTAATTTCATTCTCCAAAAACGATTAATTGCTTAGAAATAGACTAATTTAACGGCAACATCAACCATATATGACAAGGACATAAATAATGAAAGAATTTAGTGAGTTTTTTTTCATATATAAATAAAATAAATAATTAAAAAATATATATTTAAAGCCTTCCGCAACTCACACATCGCGGAAGCCTTTTGCGACGCCGCATCGCGAAAGCCATCTGCTATGTGTTGCAGCATATGTTTGGAAAATTTTCCCAGTCGTTGATGTGAGCTGCGTCAGGGAAAGTATTCCCGACGTGCATGCCGATGTCGTCCGCAACGTCGCAGTAACCTTCTCCGAGGTTGGTTAGGGTTTTCAACAACGTATTGCTACGTCAGAAAAAATATTATTTCTTGTAGTGAAAATTAATAAACCACAAGCATAGATAGACATTAATTATACTTTTAGCATTTTTCCAATGGAATATTATGACTTTTTAGCTAGTTTTAACTTTCATAAATCTCTACTTTTTCAGCCAAAATAATGGTTTTTCAAGAAATGCCCATTATTTAAGAGGGGCATTTGGTTACTTTTTTATTATTTTATAACTACAATCTTTTATGGATTGATCAAATAGTACTTCCTTGACTACAACGGTCAAAGACACCTGTGAACTTACAAATGTTATGGGTTTTCTTAAAGCTTACCTAATCGGTAGGCTTAGGAATTAAGGTTACAGAATGGCAACTCTAAAATGTAAGAAAAATATTCTTATCTCATTGCAATTGGAAGCATCATTTTATCAGACATGACTGACTTATTTGCTAGTCTAAAGAGACCGTGCGGAGAAAATAAAAAAGAAAAGCTTAAAGCATTAGTATATCCACTGGAATAATATCTCTGATTACAAGAAAATAAGCTCGAAAGTACAGAGAGAGATTAATCATTCATTCATGTTCTTCAAAGTATGAGACAAAGTTGCATAGGCAGATATACTCAATTTAAGAAAAAGTTATGTAGAAAAGCGAATAAAACACCTATATCCAACTATTTTAATTACACAAATATTAAGATATTGTGCAATACTATTTCAACGCCTAGTATTTCCAATTTAGTATTTACTTTCGACTCCACTAAGATTTCAAGAAAACCCAGAGTTTTTCCAATAGTATACTATGAAGATTAGAAACTGTCAACTTGAGGATTTATCAATAGTATATTTATAATTATGCATACAGTCAATATAAACCAAAAAAATAAATCTACACTAACCCGTTTTCCATCCGAACTCCAACTGACAGCATAAATACTGCCTTTATGCCCATCATCGGAAGAGAGTTCTCCCATCTTATCCCCAGTCTTCACATCATATATTATTCCCTTCTTGTTGGAGCTTACAGGAATGAACCTTAGACGGTTGACAAAATTTGAATGGTCTCTGAAGACATATCCCAAAGGTTTTCATTGAGGGCTTTAAAAAGAGATATGAATTTTGAAATTTCGATTGATTAAAATCTTATCAAGAATAAACATATCACATTACAAAGTAAACACAAAATATCTAAGAATAAAAAAGAAATGTGTGTATTGATCTAGTGGGGGGATCTAAAGATAGTTGAGAGCTGTGTCTTGTAGGATTGGTTAAAACGTTCTCAACTAGACTCAAGAACGACGTTTCCACAAAAAAGAAATAATAACAATAAATAAATAAACAAATCACCACATATCTTTCAAACTAAAAAACAATAATGCACTTATCTTTGTTCATCCCATTCTTATTACACACACAAAAGAAAAATGAAGATTTGTATGTCCATCTTGGAATGGTCCCTAAACCCTAAACACAAAAAGAAAAATATTCTAGGATACACCTAAGTATTTTTCTTTTTTGGGTAAAACTTCTTTGTTTCTTGATCAACTCTACATCCACACTTCAGCTGCAGGAAAAGGTAACATTAATACTACTTTTTGGCTTCAACGTCCATTATTTTAGCTTCTCACAGCCTCACCTAAAATATTTCAATATTACATAATTACAAAGAAGACAAGACTATAAGCCAAAAGCACAACTCTAGAAACTAGCAACACAAACTTTCATGCTTCAGATGACCATTATCAGCACTAAGGTTTGAAGGTAACAGACTCCAGCACATCGGCTTCAAGTGCTTTAAGCGAATCCTTGAAGGAAAGCTTTCCCATGGCGGTTGAATTTTCCAGGAAAGAAAACAGAGTTTTGATCAAAGAAAACAAAGAAACGAATATGAATCAAGTAGAACAAAAATCTGGAATGAAACACTAGTGATTATCTTCATAATCATCATCAAATTAGAAAAAGGAAGAAAGGAAATTTTTTGCTTAATGGAAAATCTGGAAAAAATTTCAAGTAGGAAATTTCTCTCTTAAGCAAAACTTCACGAAGAGAGAGAAAGAGAAAGGCATTAAAACCCTTTAATTTACCAAAGGCAAATACCCATACCCTTGATAGATATTACAATAAATAGATAATATGGTTTGCTGAAGTATAAATAATGCAGCCAATCCTCCCTTCCCCACAAAATCACCAAATGAAGAAAACCAATAACCATGAATTGATTGATCCAGACCATAAAAAAACAAAAAGTTAAATAAAAAAAACAACAATTAAATGAATAGAATTCCCTCATCATCACCATTACACCGGATGTTGAAAAGGAAGAGAGAGGTTACCAGAAGAGAAGCAACATAACGAAGCCGCTGTTTCATCTCTGGAAGATGAATGGAGTTCCCTCTTCGCGTTTGGAGATTGCTTTTTCGCGGGAGGAACGAGGGTTTTAATTTGGTGGAAATTTCGATTTGAGAGAAAAAAGCTTTAAAATCCTTTAATTTCTATTTTTATTTAATTTAATTTAATTTTAATAAATTAAATAAATCATTTTACGTATCTTCTACAAGATCAAATATCTTTTGCGAAAAATTCTATCTGAAAAATTCCGCCTTTTCCAGTAAAAAACGCATATTTTTATTTTTGTGACAGTTTTTTTTTCTCCCTTCCATTTGTAATGTAAACAACTATCGTAGTAGATAATTTTGATTGTAGTGTCTTAGAGCTCATGTGAGTAAATAGAAGAAGCAACATAAAGGAAATCGAAAAGTGTGTGTTTAATTTTAAAAAAAGTATTATGAAAATAAAAGTAAATGTATAGGTTCTTAAAGTGTGTTTTAAATAGTTTTTTTAATCAAAATTTAAATTAAAATGAGTTTAAAAAAAACGCTTTTTTTCAAGTCAATCAAAACTAATTTTGCATCTTCAAAAGTAAGTAAATTCACGAGTAGCAACATATAATTTTGAGTCCAAATTTAATTATAACGTTAGTACACTGCGTTAAGAAGAGAATACTGTCAAATTTTGAAGATGACATGGTGGTAAAAAAAAGTATGCAAATTTGAAGATTTTCTACAATCTTAGTTTTCTATTTTGACTTCTAGTTTAATTTAGTATGCAATTAAGCATCAAATTTCTAGGTGTTATTTTCTACGATTTGCTTTGAGTTTCCATATGTTGCCAATTAAAATGACTTATAATACACTTAAAAAAATCATTATTGATTATAAAGGGACTGTGCTTATTCAACTCATCTCTCCATTTGTTTAACTCTTTTTTCTAAAAATTGTTTAAAATACACTTAAAAATCTATTTTGAGTGTCTTTTAATTTTTTTCAAAACAACTTATTTATTAAATTAAACACTTGAAAATGTAATCTAAACACACAGTTAGTTTTGCTCAAAAGCTCATTTTAAGGTGAGTGAGTTGTTTTAGAATCTTTTAGTGACTTTCATAGATCCTATGTTCAATCTAAGAATTTTTGGTTATTCTAATTAAACTTTTCCTGGGAACCATTCAAGATTAAGTGTTATTAATTATAGGGTTGTTTAGAGAAATATTTGCAAAAATGGGATAATATAGAAACTATTTGTAAAACTGAGGTTAATTTTTTTTTATCCTATGCATCTCAGTTTTTAAAAAAGAATGAATTGTATTAAAATATATTTATTTTTAAACTTTTTTTTTATTTTGACAATTCACCTTATTCTAAAGGGGCGTTTCACGTGCAGGTTCGGAATCAAATGTCGGACTTATTGGGTTGGGTCGGATTGGTTTTCCTTCAAACCCGACTCGAAATACACGAGTTTCTTGCAGTTATGACGGGTCGAGCCGGGTCGGTTTTTTTCCCCTGCTTCTTCTTCTTTTCTTCGTTTCTTTCATTCTTTCTTTCAGATGGTGATTGCAAGATAACCAATTTTAATAAATTTGACTCTTATCACAATCAGCATAATAATACAGTTGGTGGAGTATGTTAAAATTCACAAGCTTGGATGGATCAAATTTGAGAGTATAACAAAAGAACAAAATAACCATGTGGGTATCCAACATTCAACTTTCCACCTATTAGTCTATTACCAAAAATCTAGCCAACATTCCACCTTCTCCCCAGTTGCATAGAGAAGGAATTTACTAATTTAGTGAACTATATCTAGAAAAAAAATAATTTATAAGTTAAGCAAATAACTTACTATGATGGGACTAGAGAAGTATAAAGTTTATACATCATTGTGCTTCAAGATTTTAAACAAACAAGATTCAATATTTAACAAAGTTAACAATTTAAAACAAAAAAAATTCAAAAAAAAGATTTGAGAGTAGAAATTTATACCATAGAATCATGATTCAGATTCTCAAATGCAGTTTCAATCTCCTTTCCTATGTTTATGAATTCTAGATCAAAATGACAAACTGTTAGCTTAATGAGACAACTTTAAATTTTAAATGCTTACTTCAAAAAGAATATTACCTTCATCAATTTCTTCAGTCCCATCAATTTCTTCACTCATGTCATCCAAAGGTTTAGATTGAATCCAATTCTGAGCACAAATGAGTGCTTCTGCAATTTGAGGAGTTCATGAACTTCTAAAAGAATCTAACACCCATCCTCCAGTGCTAAAAGCTGACTCAAAAGGCACAGTTGATATAGGAATACTGTAGATGTCCCTAGCTACTTGGCTAATGATCTTAAATCGAAAGGAGTTCACCTTCCACCAATTTCGCAAGTCTAAATATTCATCTTCTATACGAGCCTCATCTAGATAACGAGCCACCTCTCTATTTTAGCATCATCGAGACATGTTTTGTTGATCTATTTAAATCTATCATGAACAGCAGCACGTGTCTTATAAGATCCACTAGATGAGATAGAAGGCATTTCACTTTGACTTTGAAAG
>JBBPDI010000009.1:23769721-23792720 GCA_037974545.1 Cucumis variabilis | reverse complement strand
TATTTTTCCATACTTTGTTTTCATGGTTATTATTATTAGCTAATCTTTTTCACTTCTAAAACAAATAATTCCACCTTTAATACCACAGTGACAGCAAGGGAGCTCATGACAAGATTAGGTTTTTTAGAAACAGATCAACAAACAAGCAACACTCTCTTCGGACTGGCAAAATTTCAAGTTTTTGCCAATGCCTTCCAAATAAGAAAGCCCTTAAGTAACCAAGTGAGGAAATAAATCCTATTTAACTAATACAACCTAAAAAAGTTCAAATTGAATATAAAATTTTATTTCATTCCTCTTTACTTTACTGAGTAGCAGAGCTTAATTCCAATGAACAACAAGAAGAGACTCATTTTAGTAGTAGGCACAGAAAAGAACTCTGAACTCCCAATGTTTCTAAAAGAGATTACATGAAAACACAATAGCCATAAGCTAATTTCATGTATTAGCAATGAAATTATTATTCAAGTGCAGTAATTGATGTTTCAAACTCGAGCTTTCATCTGCACTTTAACCATGATAAGTCATGCATAAAGTAATGAAAACGAGTTTATTAGTTTATATTTCTACTAGTTATATTATTTATATAAGAGTCATAAATGCAAAACAATGAAGCAGTGTAAACCTGTGTAATAGTTGATTATTCTGGAAACATAAGAAAACAGAAAAAGGAACAAATCTAACAGTGGTCTGGATAGCATTAAGCAAAGTACTTGAGTATTTGAGAGAAGAAATGGCAGTTCGACTTTCCTAAATAAAGAGAGATTGACCAAGTAGCTATTTGCAAAAATAGGAACGGTGGTTTCTCAAAATGAATAGTTATTCTTATTGGGGTGGCGATGGAGAGAACGTAAGGCAGAAGTTTGTAGTCTACAATAGGAATATTAGAAGGCAGGTGCCCGAGTACCATGCTTAACGTACTTTACTCTCATCAATCGACACAACATGACATAGAAGAGAAATCAAAAACACTGGTAGCTTCATGAAAACCAGAAAAGGCATCAAGAAAGCAAATTTCCGGCAGATCCGCCATGTGCAGTTTAAAAGAACAAAAAAGAGTATACTAAGCCTACTAAAAAGTGAAAGGAAGAAAAAAAAAAGGTAAAGTCAGAAGAAGAGAAGCATAAAAGAAGATTACCTGTCTGGTGCGGCGAGCTGACGACTAGTGTAGTGAATAAAGAGTCGTTCGAAAAGGTGCAGCAAGTCGACAACAACACTCTAATAGTAGCGACATCGAGAGAGGGATATGCGAGAAGAAGGAAATTAGGGTATAAGTTTGTGAGAGGAGAGAAATCGGGAAAAGTCTAACAAATGAAAAAAGGGATTGGGGCCAAGAAGGTAATGCACGCAAAACGTAAAAATAAAGAGGGTTTTTTTTAGCTTTTAATTTTCTTTTACCACCTTTTTTTTCTTCTATTTTTTATAGCTTAACATTAAATATGTTATGTTTTGACGTTATTAAAACGTACATTTGTTGTAGTGTCTGCAATAGATTTTGCTATAAGTTTGTATAAGGCAGTAGTAAGGCTAATAGGTTTGAAGTCTGAACTTTGTCACATTATATTTTTCTTTTTTGGCAACAAGAGTTATGTATGATTCAATGACACCTCTATTAATAACTCCTTTGGAGTGGAAATTTTTGAATATTTCCATAATACCTGGCTTAAAGAACCTCTCAGTGTTTTTTAACTTCATAGTGTAACCTTCTGGACTTAGAGCCACTACATGAAAACGAGGGCATCCTAACATAGCGACGAACATCGGGAACCAAGATGGGAAAGGAAACCAATATTGACGTAAATAATGTGGCATCGATTTAGTTGCACAACCCCGACGTCATAATCTCAAACGTTAAACTTCATTTGTCGTTTGCCATTTTTTAATTTATCATTAAGTTTTCCCGATGCACGTGAAAACAACGTCGAGGAAACTTAAAATGTAAATTTTATTATTAAACATTCCCCGACGTCAGGAACAAACACGTCAAGGAAAAGTGAATATATTATTTAATTGTTGAGCATCCTCTGACGTCAACGTTCATGGTGTCGGGGAAAGAAATATTATTATTTCATGTTTTTTCATTTTCCACAACATCGTGCAAACAGATGTTGGGAATGTGTAAACCTATTTTTGACGTTTCACTTTATGGCATCGAGAATAGAGAAATCTTCAGACATTTTTAAAGTGCATCGGGAGACCCCCTACATATTTGAGTTCTATATTCAAAAAACACAAAACTCAAATCAAAAGAAAAAGAGGAAGATCAAGTTGAGAGAGAGAGAGAATGTCATGTCGATATCGTTCGCCGTCCTATTTGACCGTCGCTCACCATCGCTCATCGTCTACCTTGTCGTACTACCTCTGTCCGACGTCATCGTCTACCCTATCTCTTTGTTCTTTGAACTTCAAAATGTATTTTTTTAAAAAAAATTACCCTAAAACTATTTGATAATTTAGAGTTAATTTGTGGCTAAATTAAATTTATAATTGATTTTGTAGGAGTGCACTAATGGATTGTAATTAATTAGTGTGTACAATTTGTGGAATGTTGTGATTGTTGTTGAAAGTTGTTGTATTTGTGGAATAAGTTGTTAAAAAAACAAAAGAGATAGATTGGGTGAATAATTACGTGTGCTGAAAGTAAGGTTCTTTGAACAGTAAAATATAAAACGTAATGTGGGGAGAAAGAATAGAGAGCTCTTGTTATTTATATTGTTCTTGTTGGAATCGATGGAAACTTTACTTAAATAAAAGCAAGGTTTCACCATGGTGTTCTTGTTGTTATTGTTGGAATCCATGGATGAAGAGCTCTTGATTCTTTGAATATGGTTTGAGTGTTTACTGTAAAGAGTGCAAGTTGAGGAATGTTTCATGCATGAAGAGAATTTAAGATTTCATTATTGTTTTGCTTTAGTTAATTAGTTTAACTAAAATATTATTATTGTTTTGTTTTAGTTAAATAGTTTTAGTATTTAGATTTCAAATTAGTTTTAGTATTTAGATTTTGATTTAGTGATCAATTTTAGTGTTGTTAGGATTTAGGATTTAAGATCGAAGTTGAAATTCAAGATTGATGAATGCATAATATTCGGAAGGTTGTTCTTTGTCTGTTTTTTGTTAATCAAAATAATATAAAACTATTTCAAAACTTTGTATTTGTGTTGTATGTATAGATTGTATATTGTATGTATGTTTGATATTAAATTTGTTGTATATTTCAGAATTACAATCTACTATTGAAGCAGCGTAGAAAGAAAAGGAAGAGTATAAGAAAACTATATAAGAGCTTAGGTGCAAGAATTTCTTTCGACTGCATTTGAGGACCTCGAATCTAAGAATTAAAAAAAGGTAGAATGTACAAAGAGGAAAGTTGAACATTATTACGAGCTGGGTCAAAAAAATATAAGGTCACTTCAAACAAAAACGACCCTTGCTCTAGTGGTTTCGAAGAATTAATTGGAAAAAGAGTATAAAAAATGAAAAGACCTAGAACTAAACAGGTAAGCCATAGAAAGTTTTCCACTTGCTCTAGTGGTTCCATATGTAAGTGGGGAACTTTATGGCTTACCTATTTGGTTCTTGGTCTTGCCATTTTCTGCTCCTCTTTTCCCAATCAATTTTTTAGAGCAACTAGATCAAGGGTCGTTTATGTTTGAAGCAACCTCATATTTCTTTTCACCCAGCTCGTTATAATGTTCAACTTTCCTCTTTGCACATTCTGCTCATGTCCCTATGATCATACTAGGCAGTTATGCTTAGGCAATGTTTTTTGTTTTAGTTTTTATTATTCATGTAACTTTTGAACCAACATGTGTGTACTTTTTTAATATCTGAATTAATTTTAATATAATTTCGATTTGATGTTTTGATAATTTTTTATTAATTTTATGTTAATTATTTTTAGAATTTGATTGAACTTAAATTGAATTCTTTCCCAATAGCAAAAAAAAAATTAAATAATAATATATGAAAAAATATTACAAAAAAGTTTTCCTAACGCACAAAACACGTCGGCATGGACACTTATTGTCAAAGGCCCTATTAGGCAAAAATTTCTGTTGACGTTGTAGGGCTTACTCGTCGAATTTGCCAATTCCGATGTTATAATGGCGACGTTTTCCCTGACATTGGTTTTGGCATCAGGATAGGTATTCTCGACATGTTTTGGTGAATTTGCTAACAACACATATGTGTCAGGAAAACCCTTACTTCTTGTAGTGAGCCTTGTTGTTTTCGCCAAACTTCAATCTCATCAAAAGGGTGACAGAGATAGTTTTTTTTTCAATTCCAAAATGGGTGACTAGTCAAGATTGTCAATAAAGTATTGTTCTTGTTTTGAATCAAAGTAAATACTTTGGAAATGATGAATGAAGGTTTTCAGCAATTTCTTCGTATTTGGTGCAAATGTCCCCCTGTTGTTTATGATATTAGTGATGATGTTTGATCTTCTTTGTCTAGCTAAGCAAATTTTATGGAAAAAAGAAAATTTTCATCACCCTCAATGTTTCAAAGCCTTTTACATTTTTTAGCCCAAATTATTTTAGTTTCTTGAAAGGTCAAATGGTTTAAGTCCGCTTTGATGGCAATTCTATGAGAGCTTTGGATTTCGAAAAGAAGATTATCAATTTCTAATTTATCAATATCATCAAGCTCCTTAATCCAGAATTTTTTATTATGCTCATTCAAACCATTTTTTCTACTAAAGCTCAATATCTTTCTTGAATTCAGCATCTTGTAGAAAGATATTTGTGAATCTAAATGGTGTTGGGCCCATCTCAAATTTATTGTTTAAAGAACAATAAGGAAGTGATAGGATGTAATTCTTGAAAAGGGTCTAGGAATAATGTGACATGAAAAGCTCTTCTGAATCTAAAGTGTTGAGAAACTTGTCAAGCCTGGATAATGTGGGTTGAATGACTCTGAGGTTAGACCAAGTATATTTGGCATTAGCAAGAGAAGAATCAATAAGAGAGCAACTTCAATGAAGGTATTAAATTTCTTCATGCTGAATTTAGCTAGGCTAGTGGCAAAGTTTCTCCTTCCCATCTAATGACATTGAAATCTCCACCCAAGATCCAAAGAGGAAGGCATTTAGTCTATCACTAATAGCCAAAAGTCTCCATTGGAGTTTGTCGCTAAACTTTGCTATATTTGAAAAAAATTTAAAATGTTGTTATACATTTAGTTATGAATATAGCCATTCATGCCAAAACCTCCTTCGAAGGGAAATAGAGGAATAAATTAATAATCGTTGTTTGTAGAGTGAAACCCCTTATCGTGACATCATCTTGCTTACTCTCTCAAACCCTCTCAACGACCAACCACTGAACATAACCTTTAACGCCGCCAACCATGTAAGACCCAAAGTTTAGATATCTTAGATTTTTCAAAGAGCTTGAAAGGATTGGTCTTAGAAAAATTAAGACAAGGAAGTAGGCTTTAGAAGTGTTTTGGTAAGTGTGTTGTGATGGGTAAGAAGAATGGAGGTCATGTTGTTGAAGTTTAAGAGTTTAAAAGGTTAGAAAGAAGGAAAATTTTTTTCTTAATTATCAAAGAATAGCACTTCATGCATTTTGTGTTGGTTTGGTGACATAGTTATAGACATTAGAAAGGGTTTTTTAGTGTTTAAGGTTGGCAAAAAAGAAGGATCATAGAGGTTGGGCGTTTTAGCTAACTTCAGAAAGGAGTTTCTCACAACTCACTTAGGCGTTTTCACTAAAATTAGTCTTGAAAGTTCATAAATTGAGTTTAGTTTATTGAGGAAGGCTTATGGACGTTTTGGATATGAGAAGGTTGGCGTTTTGGATAAGAGAAGGTGAGAAGGTCAGTTCACAAGTGAATTTGATAAAGTGCACTTCGAAAAGGCTACAAACGCATCGTTTGGCTTTTTGCTCTGACCTTTGGGGCAATAAAGTTAACTTATTTTAAAGAAACTTCGTAGAAGGAATTTTTGTTAAAAATGTAACGTATTTTAAGTTAGAACTTTTCTAATTCGGGTTATGTAGTCTGGACGAGAAATTAGGCGAGATGGTGTTGGACGTTAGCTATGCGTTTTGGACAACTATGTGGCATGATTAAGGCAATCGGTTTAAGAATTTAGTGAAGTTTCAAAGCCTTGTTAGTATGCATTTTAAGGTGTAAAGTAAGAAGGAGGTTTCTTAATAAGGTTTAAGATGGATTTAAGCAAAGATGAGGTGTCAACTTGTACTCATGTAAGGAACTCTATAAATAGGCCAACTTCAATATTAATTCTCACAATCCACTCATGCGTTTTAAGTCAAATTCCTCTCAAAAGTTTTCATTTTGAATCTATTTTCTTTATTGGGGCTGTTGGTTTAATTTGAGAAAGGAAAAGCTGACTTTGAGCTAAAAGAAGTGAAGAAGGTCATTCTTGAGTAAAAACTGGGCAATCTTCACTCTCAGGAGATTGCAGGATACATATGGTGAAATCTTTTGCAAAAATTTGGAGGTGATAATACTAAGACATTTTCCAACAACTTTACAGAAGAAAATGTTTTTATTTGAGTTTTGAATTTTATGCTATTAAGCTTTAAACTGGAAGAAAGGTTCTGGCCGAAAATGAGTTTCTAGGCAATGGAGGTTGTTGGGCATGGCTTGTTGGATCAGAGAGGTTTTGAGGACAAGAAGAAAAATAAAGTGTTCAAGTGCTATTAGCTTAGTTTTCAAGAAGAGACTTGCAAGCAGAAGAAAATGACGTCAGTTTGTTAGTGAAAAATGAATTTACTAAAGTTATTTCAACTTATGATTTATAAGTAATAAAATGATTTCTAATAATGATTTTAAATATGTTGACAAGCTATTATAGAATTGTGTTAAGCCTTATTTCTAATTACTAGCATGTTTATAAAAAGTGTTGAAGCATGTTATTTAGAAATGTTTTTATCAAAGCATGTATTTGTTGATAAGATTTGTAAGCAATGGTTTATGAAAAGCATGAGTTTAGTAAAATGGTTTTAAAGAGAAAATCATGGTACTCTATATATCGAGTTCTCGATGGTCAATGTGCACAGTCAGGGGTATAGGGCTATGCTGACCACTTAGCCACACCATCGAGTTCAGGCAAGAATAGTATGACCAAAGGTGCTCTACTATCTTGACCGAGTTTATTATGAATAGTATGGCCAAAGGTGTCTGCTATTTTAATCGAGATTTAGACGGATAGTATGACCGAAGGTGCTCTACTATCTTGTTTAAAATATTTTCTGGGTATAGAGTATACAGAGTTAAAAGAGTATTTGAATGTAAAAACCTGTTCAGTTTAAAGAGATTTTCTTAAAATTATATGTTATGTTATAATTGTGTTTATATTAAAATTGTGTTTATGTTAAAATTGTGTTTATAAAAAATGATGTTTATGGAAAGGTATTACGAAAAGGATTTCATAAAACCTCACTAAGTCTTTTAGACCTATTCTTTAAAATTTATCTTCCAAGACTTAAGTGTTGAGGCCAAAAAGGAGAGGAAGTTTGGGCTTGTTAAGGGAGAAGCTGCCAGGAGTTTTAAGTTTAAGTGATGTTGTTGTACATTGGCTAAATGTTGTATCTTTATGTTCATGTACTAGTCGCTTTATTGGAAATAAAGTTAAAGGTTGTTCTATCATTTCCGAGTTAAGTTTTAATCACCTAAAATATGTTTGTTCAGTTAACATGTTTGGCGATTAGGCTAAGTTAAGGAAGTAAATATAAGTATCTTGGGCATTTAATCGCGTCAAGGATACTCAAGTCACACCACGTCTTGCGAGACAAGCAAGCAGGTCTGCAGTGCGGGGTGTGACAAACCACATCAGGCATTGCTCCGTTACCGCTATGACCATCCCATTGTCAGTTTTTTCTCTCCCTCAAGACCTTACCACATCTGCACGCCATAATGAGTCACTAATCCCCTCCAGCCATTGTTTACCTTTGCCAATCATCGATATATCCGATTACTATCGGTCACCCCTTCTCTTCCTTCCACTAGAAGAAATTTGGACTTCACAGTCAAATGAAAAAAATGAAAATTGTTTTTAATGTTGTTTTTGAAAAGGTAGATCATTAATATCAATTTTAAAATAACATTAATGATAAAGGTTTAATGTCGTTTTTAAACTGACATTAACGATCAACCCATTTCAGTTTTTTTCTTTAATTTTTTATTTTATAAAAACTAACATTATTTATCAACCCAATTTAGTTTTTTAGGTTGTAATAACTAAATTTCCATTTTTTTTTCTTACTTTACTCTTTCCTATCAACTTCTCTCAAAGTCAACTTCTAATTTCCTTCTTTTCTCAATCTGTGACCCTAGATCGCAAACAGCCACCAATCTTTGTCGTACCCAATCGGCGTCGTGCCTGGAACTAATCCCTCAACTTAGTTGCCTCTGTGCTTCTGCTACAAGAACCCCTCCTACCCATTCGTCTTCGAATCCACTACCGTGCTTGTAACAACCCAACTTTTCTAACTAAGTCGAAGTCATTAATTTTAACAAAAGACCTTGTTTTATACAAAAAATACTAAACTCATTTGAAATCATACTCTCAAAGACAACAAATTCAAGTTTGGGCCCTATTTCAAATAACGAAAAAGTTTAAAGTAAAGTTTACAGAACATTGGTTCATGAACTCAGTTAAACCACAAAATTTCCAAACAGTCTCAAGTGCTAAAAGAAACAGGAAAACAAAACAATCAGCGAAAGCAATTTAAGACATCCCCTATGGCAAATCACGCCTCCTTCTTATCCCTCGTCGATCTGCCTCCCTTGTTACATTTGCCTGAAAAAAATTAAACATAAAAGGGTGAGTATAAACATACCCAGTAAGAGACCCAATGCTGGTCTCGCTAGGAAAAAATAAACTATTAACTTCCTAATGGGGTACCCTGTACAGTCATAGTCTTGTGATCCCTTAAGATACACATAATCAGTCTAACGTCCCAAATGACGCATAAATCAGTCTAATGTTCTGCAGAAACACATATCAGTCTAATGATCTTGTAGGATGCACAAAAGGTGGTGATCCCGTAGGACACCTCCAAGGTAAACTACCCAATAGGAAACTAACAAATTTTCCCCTCAGTCCATCTTAAACATTTTACAGTCATTCATAGTGCAGTTAAATTTCCTCAATACATAATTCCTCCACTTAAGATACATACAGACACCTTATTCTACTTTAACCCAAAGTCGGTTAGTAACACATCAACACCTCAGTCAAACAAGTCAAAATAAACATAACATCCCTTCAATTCACAAGAACATAACCATACCTTGGTATATTTTACATCCAGTCCAAACAACAAACCACTAGTTTAAATCCACACTCTATAGGAACATCTATGAGTTTCAGTCACTCCAACATCCATATGTGTATATATATATCCAATCAATCACAATGTGCACTCAACACCAAGTCTACATCAATCCATGCATATATATGTGTGTGTGTTTGTGTGTGTGTGTGTGTGTATGTATGTATGTATATTTTTCCGAGTCAAACACAGCATACATTAAACCTCAAATCTACTTTGATATACATATGTGTCATATCTGACATCCATCCTCAGTTATAAAGACAACATACACTCAACATATTTATCGTTACAGGGGAGTCCAGTAGAAAGTCCCTTACCTCAAGGTTATTCAAATTTCTCGAACAAACTATATCTAACGAAAGAACCTAATCATAAACTCAATTAATTTCACAATACATACTCCCACTTAATTTCCTCAATGTCAATTCTAGCTTACCAAGGTATTGGCGATCTGAACTTCAACAATCTATATATTAGTTGTGAATTCGAAGGACCCAACGTTACTTTCAACACCTTCAAGAGTCCATTAACAATTAACTAATTATTCCAACCATAACACTTGAACTAATTTGAAACAACCACAATCCATAACTAAATTTTTTACCAACAGAAACTACTTCGACGATTCACGGTGGAAAAAGGGGCAACAACGTACGAATAAGAATCGAAACAATGTGGCACAAACCTTTAAATAAGGAGAATTTGAGAGAACTAAATTAAAAATAAAATACGTTACCTTAAAATTTTAGGGTGTTACAATGCCCAGTCATCGTCGCGCTTCCGCTGCAAGAATCCTTCAGGCCTAGCCATCTTCAAATCCACCACCATGCCCAGTCGTCGCCACCATCTCATGCTCACCGGTCACCACCTCATGCAAGCTTGGATCTAGTATATAAGTACTTTCTTGTTTTGAAATCACTTATGTATTCTCAGATCTAGTATATAAGGTTGGAACTGTTATATACTTACCCTTGCAAATCGTGGCAAGATCTACATTCGAAGTGTTGCCCGTTGAATGCCTTCAACGATTTTGAAGTAAAAAACGTAAGTTTCACTTGCTCTTGTTTGGTTTGGAAATCACTTATCTAAATTTACTTTGATTTTTTATTCTTTTCTAGATGATTGTGATTGCATGGCTGTTGGATTTTTAGAACTTGTAATTGTGATTTTTTATTATTGATATCATGTGCATGGTAATAAAAAAGCTTGGCGGTTGGATTTGTAGAACTTGTAAGATTGTTCAAATATTTTATATTCTGCTGTTTGTAGAACTTTGAAGTATCTTATGCACTATTGCGTTATATATTTGATATTATGTATATGTTTCAACACTGTTTTAACCATAAAAAAGTACCATAAAGACAAATTTTCTAAAATATAGTGGTTATTATTTTAATTAGTTCAGCTTTGGTCTACTTTTTGGTATGGGTTTTAGTATTATAACAAAGTTAGGTGGGGGTGGTGGAATTTGTTATCAGCAAGCTACTGCGGGTGGTTTTAGTAACATCGTGGTTTAGAGGATTGACTGAGGAAGTTACTGTAAGTAAAAAAAAAGGAAAAATTTTCCAGAAAAGGAAGAAGGAAGCAGAAGATAGAGAGGTTAATAATGGGAAATAAGTAAAGTTTTTGTTTTGTTATTTTGGTTAATTTTTGTTTGTGTTTATGTTGATATAGTATTAGTTCGTTAATCCAAGAAGATGGGAAAATTTGGGAATTTTGATGAAGAATGATGGAGTAATGAAGAACAAAGGAGATGGGTTTATATGGAGGAAGATGAAAATGATGATGATGAACTATGAATCTTCCATTGACGAGAGTTTCAAAAACCATTTAGGATTGAAACTTTTGAACCTGTTTCTTCTTTTTCCCTTTTAAATTAAATATAAATATATACATGAATTTTGACGTGAAAAAAATAAAAAAAAAATTGAAGCAAGAATCAAATATAGTTGAATTTGAATTCAAAACCTTTTTATGAGTGAACTATTTTTTCTTTCTCAATTTTGATTTTCAATCTAGGATGTATTTTGAAAATGTTAGAGATGTAACTTGAAATGAATGATTGAAAGATAAAGGGAGAAAAAAAGGATTTGGAATTAAATTATGAATTAAATTAAGAAATGTATATCAATTAAATTTGAAAAAATGGACAAAAAAATGTATATCGATTAAATTACTTTATTTTTTAATTAAGAAATGAAGTGAGATATATATCATATTGATGGTTAGAAGTTTTGAATTATATGTCATAAGAAATCATTAAAGTCTTGTTTCACTTCCTTCATTTGGAATTATATGTCGTAATGATGGTTAGAAATTTGTGTTTAGTCTTTGTGGATGGTCTTAATTTCATATTTTCTTGTTACTCTTGATTGATACAATTGTGAGTTTTGTAGTACTATATAGACTATTTGGTTGTTTGGGTGTATATAGAACTTGTTGGTTTTAATTTGAGATTTTAAGTATTGTTGTAGAATATAGTTAAGTTTACAAGTTTAAGATTACTTAATTATGTTTTTTTGTGTGTGTGTGGATTAAGTTGCATCTTATATAATATGGATAAGTCATGGATAAAAAAGAATAGAATGTCAACTAATTATAATTTTGGGGTTGAGATGTTTATTAAAAATGGATTGAAACATTCAAAGACATCAAACATCATGACTTGTCCTTGTTTAAAGTACGTAAATGCATAGACTTTAGATGTGAATACAATTAGAGTCACTTATTTTTTAATGGCATCGATCAGAGTTATAAAGTAAGGATTTTTCATGGTGAATAACTACCAATTAAGAGAACCAATGAAAGTGTCTTTAAGTGAAAAAGAAGAAATTGATGAGGATGATATATTGATGACACAATTGGAATGTTTCAGGCTGCACACAATTATTTTGATGACAGTCAGAAAATTTTGAAAAACTACTAGATGATGCCAAGAAACCATTATTTTCTAATTGTAAAAATTTTACCAAAATATCTACATTGATAAAGTTATATAATTTGAAAGAAAATTTGGATGAAGTGATAAGAATTTCACTGAGTTGTTAGAATTTATTTGTGACATCTTACCTACTCCAAATGAAATCCCTACTTCTACTTATAAAACAAAAAAGATTTTGTGTACTCTTAGAATGAATTACGAGAAGATTCATGCATGTAGGAATGATTGTTGTTTGTTTAGGAAAGAACTCTCTGATGCAAATGTATGCCCCTCTTGTGGTATCTCAAGATGGAAGGTTCCTAAAAATTCGAAGGAGGTTAAGAATCTTCTGGTGAAAGTCATGTGGTATTTCTCTGCAATTCCAAGATTTGAAAGAATGTTTCGAAGCAAAGAAACATCAAGATTATTGACATGGCATGCCAAAAAAAGAGAAGTGAATGGTTTATTACAACATCCAAAAGATGCACTATCGTGAAAAAAATAGACAATTTGTGGCCAACGTTTGCGTTAGAACCTAGAAATCTGTGTCTTGCTCTTTTTATAGATGGAGTTAATCCGCATGGAGATCTTAGTAGTAGATATAGTTGTTGGCCAGTAATGTTAGTGACATAATACCTACCTCCATGGTTGTGTATGAAGAGAAAATTTTTGATGTTGACTGAACGAATATCTGGTCTCAAACAATTGGGAAATGAAATAGATATTTATTTAGCTCCGTTAGTTGATGACTTGAAAAAACTTTGGCATGATGGGATGGAATGTTACGTTGGATATCAAGATCAATGTTTCAGGCACAAAGCTATTTTATTATGGACCATTAATGATTTTTCTGCGTATGGTAACTTGTGTGGTTATACGGTCAAAGGATATCATGCATATTCAATCTGTGGGCAGAATACGCCATCCGTTTATTTGCTAAAAGGAAGAAAGATGGCATATTTTGGGCATCGCAAGTTTTTACTACATCATCATCCAAATAGGAAACAGAAGAAAGTTTTCAACGGTGCACAAGAATTAGGATCTGCTCCAGAACCATTGAGTGGGGAAGAAATTCTTGTACAAACAAGTAAGTACAAATATTCATTTGGTAAGAGAACTATGAAGGAAAAACATAGCAAAGCGAGTTCTTCAGGTACTTACAGGAAGAAGAAATCTATTTTTTTAATTAGAATATTGGAAGTACCTTGATGTTCGACGTTGTTTAGACCTGATGCACATCGAAAAAAATATGTGTGCAAACTTCATTGGAACATTGCTTAATATTCCCTGTAAAACGAAAGATGGAATTAAGAGTCGATTAAATTTGGTAGAATTGAATATTAGATCAGAGTTAGCCCCTCAAGTAGAGGAGAAAAATATATTTTTATCCTCAGCATGTTACACATTATCTCGAGGAGAGAAGATGAGTTTCTATATGACACTATCTCAACTTAAAGTACCTGAAGACTATTCATCAAACATTCAAAGTTTAGTGTCACTCAAAGATTTGAAACTCTATGGACTTAAGTCGCATGACCATCACGTTCTTATGCAACAGTTACTACCTATGGCAATTTGTGGTATTTTACCAAAACATGTAAGACTTGTAATTGTTCAACTATGCTTCTTCTTTAATGCTTATATGTAAAAAGACAATTGATTCATCACAATTAAAGGGAATGCAAGAAGATGTTATTGTTACTCTATGCCTATTGGAGAAGTATTTTCTACCATCATTTTTCACTATAATGGTACACCTTGTAATGCATCTCAAAAGAGAAATCGAGTTCTGTGGACATGTTCATCTAAGGTGAATGTATCGTATTGAACAATACATGAAAGTTCTGAAAATTTATGTGTGAAACAGAAATCGACCAGAAGGATGTATGGCAGAAAATATATTGTTGAAGAGGTTATAGACTTTTGTTCTGAATTTATGGCTGGAGTTAATTCTATTGGACTAAACTCATCTGTAATAAAAGCAGATTCAAACGTAGATAGAGCATTATCAGCTTCTTTTTTTATCAGAACGAGTAAGAAGCAGTTAGATCAAGCTCATCTTTACGTTATTCAGAATATAAATGATGTTCTACCATACAACGATTACCTTCTAGATCCTATCTAATCTTATATTATATAAGTTGGTTGTGTAATTACCTAATAAATTTATCATTTATGACAGACAACATATGGAGAGTTTGTGTAAACTTAACTCTGGTAAATCTAGAACTAAAAAATGGATTCAAGAATAGTATAATCACACATTCAGTCGATGGTTGTCCACACGGGTAATCACTAAAACTAGCCACTTTCATGTTTATTTTAGAACTAAACTAATCAGATCCAATATATTTTATAGGTTTCCCTTGCTCTCGAAGTTTATAAAAATTCCATCAAGTCTTCCTTAAGATAGAGAGCTCACGGACCTTCTTCAGATGTGGCCACTTATTTTGGTTACATGATCAATGGTTATTACTATCACACAAATAGGCATAATGATATTATGAGAGTTTAAAATAGTAGAGTTAGTATAACAGTCACTACAATGCAAGTGTCTAGTTCTAAAGACAAAAACCCAGTCATGTCCTATATGACATTTTATGGCATAATACAAGAGATATGGAAGATTGATTACCATCAATTATCTTTTGATTTATTTAAATGTGATTACGTTAATAATAGAAGTGGAGTCAAAGTGGACGAGCTTGGGTTTACCATTATGGATCTCAAACATATTAGAGATAAATCAGACCCATTCCTTTTAGCTTCCTAAGTAAAAAAAGTATTCTATGTGAAAGATTCTTCAAATCCAGAATAGTTAGTGGTTTTAACATCTCTATAAAGAACTATTGAAGAAGATTTCTTTGAAGATGAAATAGAAGATATGTTTCTAAAGTGTGGTTATGGAGTTGTTCAAAAGATGCCCAATGTTGATACACCACATGATTATGGTACAACTTCATCATATATGAGACATGATTGTGAACGGAGCTGGGTTGATAAGTAATAACTGTGATAAATGTTTTATTAAGGTATGTCATTTACTTTCCTTTATAATAGATATATGTTAAGAGTTTGTAATTACTATGCTTATGGTATGTTATTACTTTGCACACTAATGTGCTTACTAGTGTATATATGTTTTTTTGCATATTCATAGATGGAGGATTCTCATACTAGCAGTGAGGATGAAAGGTAAATGATTCTCGAAGTAAGAAACATAGCATTCGTGCCACGTGGTCCAACGACTATATGTCCAAGTTGGCATCAGTAAGAAATTCTAGGCAACAGTTGCTCGCTCAATTTAATGAACACGGGAAACTTGTAGGAGCCATATCTAAGAAAATGTAAAGTTGCATTTGTGTGTGCATTCAGCAACAGATTCCTATCACATTCAAATCTTGAAAACAAGTTACGAATCAGTTGAAAGATAAAATCTATGGTTGTATATCGATATGAATTCGATAATTATGTTTTTCATACAATGTAGTTTGCTTTCCCTAAGTTTAAATATGCTTTTCTTTTTTCTTGTGTAAATGTTGTTTAAGTTACATCCTAATGCTAAACATTCTATCCTAATGCCTACATCAAGAAAGTACCGAACTTTCAAAACCACATTGACTCAGAAGTATATACTTTCGTTTAAGGATCAACCATCACGTTTGCAATTTCCTCCTAAAATTTATTCTCATATTAATCAAGAAGATTGGGAATCCTTTGTGGACGCTCGACTAACTAAAGAATGGGAGGTAAATAAACTTAATTACCGTTAACTTTAATATTGTTTTGGTATGTAACTATAAACTAATGCTTTGTATAGGATTATAGTCTTATTTAAAGGGAAAGAAGATCCAAATGCATATAAAATCATCACATTGCCCGTAAGAGATATGCGAATCTTGCCAACGAATTAGTGAGTCTTTCTAATTGAATAATATAATTTATCTTAATATGTTTATGCTAATTAAATACATATCTTTCATTGCAGATTATAACGCGTGATGTTTCCTATCATTCAACTCTTTTGAAAGAAGCATAGAAAGGAAAGAACAATGATTATTTTGATGATGCTACTCGAAATTGTGTCTCTCGGATTATAAGTTTACTTATATACAATATATAATATTTTATTAACTTAGCTAATGATGAACATACTTTTATTATTCTATAGGATGCATTGGTCGCAACACATAAAGATTAGGACATATTGACTGAAGCATTGGACTCCAAGGAGCACAGTGGACGTGTCAGAGAGGCGTGGGTGGTTTTGTCTCTCAATCACGATATTTCAAAATAGTCAAAGGGAAAGAGAAATTGATAAGTTCTAAAATTGAAATATGTCGTAAAGAAGATGCCTCAAAAGCAAAAGTTATAAGAAGAGTCATAATCACTCGAGATCGTCCATTGAAAATGTTAACATAGATCTCAATGTCAATGAGGATTTGGCAACACACCTAGCAACGAAGGAGTGGAGGTAATTAACTTTGTTGTCACTTTTAAAATTTTAATGTTATAGGATCAATTATTCTTAACGATGCTTTTAATACTTGTAAAGGGGACACCATGCAAATTGGCTATAGGAGCAATTAATAATATCGTTGCAATAGACACCGTATTTGATATGATAACAATGACAGCCCCAATGTTAAAGTCTTGGTGGACTTGCTTACAGGAAGAGATTTTAGTATACCTATTCCAGTGAAAGACAACATAGAGACTTTAAATCAAGCATTAGGTAACATTATTGAATGGTCTCATCGGCTAGTTTATGTGATTCATGACAAACTAGTAAGTTTCTTTTTCACTATTGAAGTTTTGATATTATTTGTGGTTGTATTTTAAATTTAGAACTTTGGTTGTGGTAGGAGCATTAAACCCTGAAGGATGTTGTGTATTCTTCAAATTACACAAATGTTAATGGAACTATTAAGCTCTTATATGGACATGTCGTGAATAGTATAAACGATGTAGATATGGTTCGTATCGCAATAACGAGTTAATATTTGGTAAAAACAAATTCGTTTATTTAGCTCGTGAGGACTTGCTCGAGTACTGCGGCATGGTAGAAATAGGTTATATGTACATACTAGCGTAGTTATTACGTAAGTAGACATCTTTTACTCATCTTTATGTCCAATACTACCGCTATAGTTATTTTGTTCCTTTTTAACTAAGGTTGCTTTTACATAGATATCATTAGAATGAATGTGACTGTGGAAGAAAGTTTTTTGTTATCGACAGAGCAAAAATAACGTCACATATCAAGGATCGTGATCTCCGATCCAAAAATTTAGCCAACCAGTTAGAAACGGCTACCTTGGAACAAATAGTTCTAATTCTGTATAATACTAGGTAAATAAATAAGAGGAACACATTATTTTTTTGCATTGAGGTTAAAGTTATACTCACATTAAAGATGTTTATTGAAGTTTTTATTGGATGTTGCATGTCATCGATCTTCGACAGAATTGTGTTTATGTCTTGGACTCTCTTCAAACTAAAGCTAATAAAGACATTCATGGAGTCATAAATGTGTAAGTGTACTTACGATTTACTTCTGATTTCACTTTATTGTCTTTTAATTCTAATGTTTCCAAAGGTATAAAAGATTAAAAACATGGCAAGCTAAGCATGATTTACAACATTATCGGTCAACTCTAAAATGGAAACCTGTAAAGATAATTTGCAATGACACATAATTCTTTCCAATGAAACATAAGAATAATTTGTATCCAATTTATATAAATGCAGTGTTCTCATCAATCGGATTTTGTAGGGTGTGGGTATTATGTCCAAAAGAATAACACAAAATAGTGCATAATTCTAGTACTCCCATAACTAACCTTGTAAGTTTCTACCCTCACTTTTTATATGTTACAATTAAATAAATGATCTAAACTCATTCTTTCCATACCTTTCTTTTTGTGTAGTTCAATACAAAAAATGCATATAGGCAAGAGGAGGTTAACGATATTCCAATAAAATAGGCATGTTTTGTTAACTGATTTTTTTTTAAAGGTATTATAATAAATGCAGGAGTGAGGATATGAACTCGGGACCTCCTGTCCACAGGTACATACAAGTGCTAGTTGAGCTAAGCTCTTGTTGGCTGTTAGCTGATATCTGTAAGCTTTTACATGTTTTTTTTTTAATATATAAGTTACTAGTTGACTTTAGTTTCTGAAGGAACTGGTTGTTAAACATACTTTAGTTTTGGGTATTTCTGCTTGTAGCTTTCTTAATTGTAGTTTTTGAAGTAGGTGTTGTATTATAGTTTTTATGTTGTAATGTGTATTTGTTGTAGTACTATATGGAAGTTTGAAAAATGTGTATTTGTTGTACATACTTTAGTAAGTAGAGGAACTTGTTGTACACGTATTTTAGTATATCATGATCTTACATATTATTTTTAGATTTTAAGTTTTCACTTATAATGGTTGTATATAGTGTGTTTATTGATATGTGATTATATATAGGTGTTAGATGATGTGTATTTACTGTAGAATTATATGAAAGTATGGAAAAGTGTGCTAGTATATTAGGTGTTGGATCTTATACATTGTAGATGAAATAGAAATAGTATTGGTTTGCCATGGAGTAGTATACATTTTCTAGCTAGCAAGCGTGCAACAATTTTTTTTATTGGTTTGTCATAGAAGTGTGGAAAAGTGTATGCTGGTTTTGTAGATTTTTTAGGTGTTGAATTCTATAGCTAGAAATATTATTGCTTTGTCATGAAAGTATAGAAGTGTGGAACTGTATGTTGGTGTTGTAGGTGTTGATCTTCTACCTTGCAAGTGAAATGAAAATATTGATTTGTCATGGAAGTGTAGAAAAGTGAATGTTGGTTTTTTAGGTGTTAGATTCTATAGCTAGAAATATTGTTAGTTTGCCATGGAAGTGTGGAAAAGTGTATGCTGGTTTTCTAGGATTTTTAGGTGTTGAATTCTATAGCTAGAAATATTATTGGTTTGCCATAGAAGTGTGAAAATATATGCTAGTTTTGTAGATGTTGATCTTTTGCTTTGCAGGTGAAATAAAAAAAATATATAAGGTTTACCATGGAGTAGTAGGCATTCTATAGCTAACAAACGTGCAACAATTTTTTTATATTTTTATAATATTCCATGATGAACATTTCATGTCGTAATTTGTACCAAATAATGTCAGTTTCGACATCATAAAAAACTGACAATAATACAATAATTAAAAAATATATAAATTTAAAAAAAAAGGACCAAACAAGGCTTTGATGTCGTTTTAAAACAGACATTAAAAAGTTTCATTGATGTCGGTTTAAAAACGACATTAAAGTCCACATTAATGTCAGTTTTAAAATGACATCAAAGGTCAACCAACACTCACTAGAAAAAATCTAGTCTTTAATATCGGTTTAAAACTGACATTAATGGCCTTTATTATCGGTTGGCAACTGACATCTAGGCTAGTGTTATTAAAGACATTTAATGTCATTTCTGCTTTGATGTCGGTTTAAAAACGACAATAAAGGCATCATTAATGTCGATTTAAAAACAACATTAAATATCTCGTTAATGTCGGCTTAAAAACAACATTAAAGGTCTTTAAGTCGTTTTTAAGCTACCATTCTTTATGATGTTATTGAAGATCTTTAGTGTCAGTTGGCCTTAAAACTAACATTAAAGAGGCCAACAATGTCGGTTTAAAATAACATTAAAGCCTTGGTTTATTGTCCATTTTTTATAAACCGACATTGGATCCGTGTAGATAAATATTTTTTTTCTCACGCCAACAATACCACAAGTTAAAATACACATTTTCAGTACCTAAAAACCCATATCCTCCAATCTCTTAAAAAACAATTTTTCAATAAGGTGAATATAAGGAAGAAATACCTTTTTGGAGCTAAAGAAGTCATCCTCATTGCCTTCAAGATCGCCAAAACCTCTCTTACTCTCTACATTTTTTCATAACCATAGCATTAAATCAGCAAACACATGCCAATCTCACACCAACGATTCATTTCAAATAATTGCAAGATTTCATCTAACACCAACGATTCATTTTAAAAATCGCCTAGAAAATCGTCAGATGTGGAACAATATTAGAATGATTAGGTTGTACCTCATGATATTAATAAGTTGGTACGTGATTGTTAACATTTTTATACCTAAAAGGACTGTTGAAGTCTTGACCTAGAACCTCAAGAGATATCAAACTTTTCTATATGAAGGAGAGTCGTTGATTATCCCATGAAGACAGACAAAAGAAAAGTTTAAAAGTCAAAGTGGACATCCATTTCTTTTGCTTTTTTTCTCCAAGAAGAGCGTTTCAGTTGTGAAAAGGGGAACAAATTTTTATTGGTCAAAGTTCCGAATTTTTCTAATGCTAAAGAATCATCTTCTTAAATTAAGTAGTTCCACAATTTCAACCGTGGCCCTGCTGCCAATCAAAAGGGATGGGACCTAAAGCCACGATATTTACTTTACCAATAAACCGGAAAAAAAAGTGAAAGTGTACTTAGCTAGTCGAAATGATCTTCCTCTTTTGAGATGAAAAGTTCGATCCCAATAGTTCTTCTAATCAAAGAAAATGAAAGAAAAATGTACTAGAACACAAAGTTTCAAACAGTAATCATTTCATATTTCCGAACCAGTCCAAAACTTCAGCACTCAATATTTCTAGCATGTACAAACAATTGTAAGAAATCTCCAGATCATAAAAAACAAACATTCCAACAAAACACAAAGATCAAACGATGAATCTCAAATCCATTTATCAATAACCTAAATCAATTTTAATAAGAAAAGAACACAGAAAGCTAGACCGCCAAACAATATCTCAAATCCCATATGATGAAAAAATCAAAACAAAATCAAACACAGATCTTCAGATCAAAGAAAAAGAAGAAGCAACAAGAAACAAACAAATACCTTTTGTGAGAGTCCATTAAAGCAGAAGGAGGAGGAGGAGGATTGCTGAAGTGATTGATCCGTTTAGGAACTTTAATAAGCTTCAAGGCAGAGTAATCAAGATCCAAAAGCATTTAACAAGTTCATATGTAGTTTGATTTGTAAGAACAAGATGGCTGCAAAATGAAACAAGTTACAACTACTTTAAGAATCATAACTACTAAATATAGAAGTTCATCCACGACTACTCAACCATGGTGGTAATAGTTCATCCATGACTACTCAACCATGGTGGTAACTAACAGTACCTATGAAATAGAAGCAAGAGTAGGATAAATATCAAGGCAATCGATAAGGTAATCAACAGCAGAATGACAATGACAAAGACAAACAACATTTGCTCCATCGACAATGGCATCACAATGATTATGTATAAAAAGTATAAATAATGTTAGGTAACTACATATCCTAATAAATTACATCATATAATATATCTATACTTTTGTATCATGCAAACTATATATTTGAACAAATAAGAGTTTTGAGGAACAATACTTACTTAACATTCCTCAGCAACCCTTAATTATTTGATAGACTCTTAAAACAATACAAACATTAATATTTTTAAAGTCAAAACTTAATTTATGTATATCTATCCCACTATTCAGTTTGCACATCGCATAACCATAAAAACTTTGCACATTGAAACAAGAAAACTTCCCTGAAAGAGAAAGAAAAAAAATAATGTACCGACTTCAGTTACTCCAAATGTATGAAACTGACTTGGAAGATTCATATTTTCAATATCCTCATTGCATTTCTATTTAAAACCATACTTTTGTTAAGTCCTCCATAGTATGATGAAAATAACACTTGATGATCAAGAAGTCTGACACTCATGCAAGGTCACCAGAAAATAAACAAAGTGGAAAACAATACAGTGACATAGGCAACCTGATTAATAACAGAGCAAAGTTAGTCATTTGATGGCTTGATCCAATTTGTTAAGAAGAGTCTGAACTTCAAATTGATACAATAATATATAAAATAATAATCTAAATTTATTAAAAAGAATCAAACTGCATTGCTAACTTAGTTGCAAAGAACTACCCAATCAACCCAAGGAAAGCTGTAAAGAAGCATCTACATTAAAAACAAAAAATTTTAAGCATCCAAGAATAGAGTAAACATGAAATTGGATTAATAAAACAGTATTCACAACTTTTAAGTCTTCATAAGAGGGGAAGAAAAAAAAAACACACACAATTCACAGCTTTTAAGTCTATAAGCATGAAAAATGTGAGAGAGCTTGCATGAATGCAATTGAAAAAGAGCCCGATTAAGAGCAACCTATTCTCTTCTAAAGTAGGAATCAAGATGGGCATTAAAAGTAGCTGAAAAATTGTAGTTATTTGTTTAATGGTAAGAACTCATCATATACACACAAATGGCAAAGCTAGATAGTACCCTACCATCACTACGTCAAAAAACTTAAACTCAGGCAGATAAATTAGGGTACTATTTATTCTTGTTAACATATTCTTAACTGATAACAGAGGAAAATTGGCATATAAAGAAATGAATACATTAGTAAAATGAGGGTGATCACCAACGACAAAAACTTTTTATTTAAAAGTAAACAAAAAAAGTTCAATGACATTATAAGAAAAAATTTCCTACAAAAAAATTGAGATACATTTCAGCCATTAGTAAACAATTGACAACAGTTGACACAAATTAGATCCTTGGTGTTGGATTTATGTCTTAAAACTCGTAGATTATAAATATAATCCATTGACTATTATTAATAAAGTGTTATTGTAATAATTGTTATTGATTATATTATTAGTTTTGTCTTAATAACCCAAATCCAATAA
>JBBPDI010000009.1:23518612-23542425 GCA_037974545.1 Cucumis variabilis | reverse complement strand
TATAAGTTTACTTTTTCTGTCATTGTAGGTGTCGACTTGTATTAATATGGCATTCATGGCCTTTAGGAGATAAATATGTTTTTTCTATGCAATTTCTTTAATACATTCAAAACATTTAGACAATGTAACATTGAATTATAATATATTTAATTTTTGGTATTTTCTATAATTATTTAATAATTTTTTACTTATTTTTTTTACAATTTTATTCAATTTAAATCGAATTGGAATAAAAAATAATAGTGCACAATTCAAAAAAGTAAAATTTAGCAAATAAAAAAATATTTAAAATAATTTCCGATGCACCCTGAGCATAAAAAAAAGATGCACATGACCCGATGTTTTCACGAGCACGTCTGTGATACTTTTACGATGCAACGTTGGGAGACTCTTTCTCCTAACATATAAATTTGATGTTCTCCTCGACCAACATAACATCGGGAGAAGGGAATTCTGGACGCTATATTGATTGGACATGGGGAATAGATCCCCTGACGTGGTTTTACTGACATGCATGTCGACAAGTCTATGTACGTTGGAAGAGCTTGTGTTGACATTGTTTCCAAACTTTATTGATGCATGTCGACGTCGAAACAACTCTGACTTGTTGTAGTGAGGTAGGAGAGAGTTCGAAGACTGAGTCAAGGAAAGGAAACCGTAAATGCTAGTCGTTGGACGCTCGAGGTAATGAAAGACGTGGAGTCTTCACACCTCGAAGTACCTAGCCTCAAGAAACAATGTCCTGCGAGATGGATAGGAATAATGTGTATTGCTATATGATGAGGTGAGTAGGCCAAATGTTGAGGTCAGAGAAAATGGGTAGTTGTTAAGTGGGGATCTCCCTAATACGGTGCGTTAAGAAGGGTAGTTAGACAACCTAGGCGAAGGAGGAGGTGCTACCCTTACACCTCTAGGTATCCCTACAGAGAGCAACATTAGTGGCAAAAAGCAAGAAAGAAAAGAATGATAAGAAGCTAGCTCTAATCTTAGAGAGAAAAAGAGTCGAAGAACCAAGCCAAAGAAAAGAAAGCCTCACACATTTAGGTAACCGTCTCAAAAAGTAACATCAGGTGGTAGGCGAGAAAGAATATAGGTATTAGGTAAGCACTTGTCAAGTACTAGTGCCAAGAGAGTTCAAGAGACGTAATTGTAATGGCCAAGCTAGTAAGAAATGTTAAGTTAATAAAGAGGAGTAGTTATGTACTCCGCTATTTTATCATTATCTATTGAAATTATTGTTTGAGAGTTAAAGTCGAATTGTGTTATGTAATTAAACTAGGCGACAGGGTAACTAGTAGAAGTTGAAATTTTTGCCGAGTTAAGAAAGTCTAAGTCCGAGGAAAAGAACTTGCAACAGGACAAGTTAAGTTGTATGTTCCACTTACTAGGCGTTTAACGTGTTACCTCACGAGAAGAACACAATAAAGGTCTAGGCGGCTATGGAACCTCTCCTTACAGTCGAGCCGCTTTCGCTCATCTTGAGTCTGAATTTGATCTCGCTACATAGGTTAGTAGGCTTCTTATGTGATGTTAGGCTCTAAAAAATTGAGTTTAATAGGCTTTCTTTAGAAGGAGCATTTCTTTTAATATGATACAGACGAAGAGCATAATATTCCTTAGGGTTCAGACTCAGGCGCGAATCGAAGCTTAAGCAGAGGCACTACATAAGACGGAAGAGGAGAAGTACGAATTCCTTGCCAAAGGAGAGTTTGAATTTGCGCTCCCCTTCGTAGGTTTATGGGGAGCTCTTCCTTTAAGTAGGTTAAGTAGGTCTTTGTAATAGTCTTTCAAATCATCAAGACCTTTGGCTCCTACGGATACTTAGAAGTGGTGTCACGTCTCCACTTAGTCACTAGAAGTGACTCTGGAGTTAGGTGTGATAAATCAGACATTGGAAGATGGGTAACGTGTGGTGAAATTGATGGGCATTACTAATGCATCAAGTTTACTTCACATGGCCACAACTAAAGCTGAGGAAAAAGGGGTACAAGTGTGTGAACCAAATATGTAGAATGATAATATTAAATGAATATTCTGCATGCTTGAGACATGCAATATGAAGAATTGTGAAATGAGGAAGGTATTTTTTATATAACTAATTTTATCGTGTTCAATTATGAAGCCACTTGGCAGCTTGCTTTGTTAATTAGTAAAAGATAAAAAACCTCACTCACTAGACATTTTCTTCTAACCTTTCAAACTTTGTTTTATTCCCCTCTTAAGGTGGCGAAGGACATCCAATGTTGAACTTGCAGTCGTAATCGCCTTCTGTGCCCAGAAATCACATTGTTTTGATAGTGGTCACTATCTTTTCACATAACATGTAGGGGTTACGCGAGGAAGTCGAGTAAGTGGAATTTCATTTCTTTTGAAGGGATTTAAGTACCCATGGTCACGTGTACTATTATATCTACATTAATGAAGTGTTTTCCTTTCACCTAAGTTTACCTTATACGTATAAATGTTAGAGTAATAATCGTTTCACTTACTAGATGGTTGGCATGTCATCCTAAAAAGGAAAAATGCTTTGAACGTCTAGACGGCACGCCCTTCCATTTGGTCGTGGGCCATAACATTTTGAGCAAGACGTGACATCTCAATTCTATGTTCTTTTTATGTGTGGGTGGGTGGGTGGGAGGGTAGGCATAGTTTGCCAAACTAGTAATAAACAATAAATTGTATGAAACATCTTTTAGTTGTTGTCATAGATTGGGTCTTGTTGGTCGCAATAAATATTATAATTTCATGGTCACGTTTATGTTCCTCAAAGTGTAGATATGACAAGTGTAGTGGAAAAACTCTATGAAATGGGTCGTATTGTGCTCAATGGGTAGTGTACGATTATCTATGCATGCTTTTTAAAGATCCTAAACAATTATACAGTTCATCAAATATCTTTTGTAACTGAGGTAATTTTTAAGAAAATATTTTTACTATCTTAGTCTTTGTTTCTAATCTAAAGACACACGATCAACCTGAGTATCCCATGTGCATGATCTTTGTCTTCTTAAAATTCTTATATTTCTTGATCATTTGGATTTATTAAACTTGAAACACTGAAAACCTGCTCCTACTATTCTCAAGGCATAGACTGCTTTATTTGCATGAAAGGTGGACGTCATGCAAATGTTTGTCCAGAGAAGCACAAGAATGTTTCTTCAAGATAAACGATATGTTTAAAATGTGGGGATTCTGGGCATGATATGTTTTCTTGTCAGAATCATTATGCAAAAGATGATCTTAAGGTCTTCTTCTACTTTGATTGTAGTGTTCTTTCTTGCCTCTTCTCCAAAAAAATTGTTTTACATTTTTTCTCAACTCTTGACTTTAGAAACTTTTCTTTTCCTTTAGAACATACAATGCTACATTTGTAAGAAATTTGGTTAGTTTATTTTGTATGAATTCCACCAGTGATACTTCAGGTGTTTCTTGTTACAAACGTGGACAGACTGTACATATTGGTCTGGTAAGTCCTCTTTGCTTATATCTGACTGTAGATGATCTTCACATGATATTTATATCACTGTTCATTTCCATTGTTCTCTAGGTTTTTTATGTTTTATTTTTATATGTAACTGTTTAGTTATTTCAGTTTCACGTTCACCTCAGTTGACAGTAGCTGTTGGAACATTCTTGATGCCAGTTCTAAATTTGGCTAATTCTTGACCATTGAATGGTTTTACATTCTTGGACTTATGTTATTATAATGTATTTTCGTATGCTAATCAAATAATTGAGATTAATGAGATGCTAATGTTTGTTTGTAGCGTAATTATAGAGTTCAATGTTTAGTTAGTCAAACTTGTGAGAAAGTAGGTGAGGGTCAATATTGGCAGGGTCTACAGTGTTGCTTTCATCTTTTTTTATTTTTTATTTATAATATGAAATAAGTGTTACTTTCATTTGGTATTGCTTGATGTCTCCTACGAGGATGAAATTTTTAATTATAGGAACTTGTTGACTAGAGAGGTCATTTCTTTTAGATTAAAATTCCTTGCTTCTAAATTTATTGCATGTGGATGGTTAAATTTTTTTCTTGTGTGTATGTGCATCTACAGTCATGCTCAAGATTACGAGAAGAAAATATCATCTATCCAATGCTATAGATGTGTTGAAGAAGGTCATTTTGCCTGTGAGTGCACAAGTTTCACCAAAGGTAGTTAGTGAAAATTAGGAGAAGAAAATATTAACTTTAATATGCATTTAATTGTATGTTTTTTCTTGTAGTGGCATTTTAAAGTTTACCCATGGAATATAGGACACAAAATGTTCAGAACCAATCAAATGATCTGTGGTGCCAGAATCTAGAATCCAGAGGTTCTTCCCATCAACATTAATAAGACAAAAGGATTGAAGTATACTTGATTAAACAATGACACTTAAAGTAGCGAGACTGGGATAGGTTTGGTTTGGTTTCCATGTGGATTAGGTGGTTGGAAAGATCTCGTAGACTCACTCACATACGGTCGCCCTATGTTATCTGTGCTGTTGGAGAGCATTTCTTACCTCGATGAGGACGACCATGTAACTTCCAACATTGCTCCTTGGTATGCAATTTTTTTTTTTACAATGCTCATGGCCACACTCCATCTCAGAGCACCTTCTTACTAGGCCCGAGATGTAACAAAAAGCTGACTGATATCGTTCTTCTTTTAATGACACTCGTCAACCCTGCTTAACTTGTAACTTTTATCTATCTCTTTTAAAGTAACTTAGACATAAAGTGAGAAAAAAATGTTTAAACTTGGAAACAATAATTTAAATGCTTACAAAACATATTTGAAATTATCCATTCGAAGGACAACCTGTTCAACAGTCTTATATAGAAAAAATTAAGTTCAAAGTCTCAATCCGAAAACACTATTACAAAACTCAATTCAAAAGCCTTTTTCCAAATCTATTACAGACAACACAACCAAAACCTTTCTAACTTAATTACCATTTAACATGAATGAAAATTCTATTCAACTTCTAGTAGAGTAGACTGACTTCTAATTGATATCAGAACCATAATCTCTACTTGTAAGGGAAATAAAACATTGAAAGGATGAGCTTTAAAGCCCCGTGAGTGACAACGTTTAAAATAAAACACAATAATGGAAACCTTAAGCAAGTAAATAAATAAACTTAGCAAAGCAAATTCTTTCCTAAACTTAGCTTTCAGCTTTTCTCTTTTCATTCTTACTATACCTTGAATTTCATGTATCTAGAGGACAAATCTCTAAGCATATTGGAAGCTGTATCTCTTGATACAATACTTACGAGATGAAACTCTAGGCTCTAGTAGCACCTTATCTCATTATAACTATTGTGAGATAAAAAGTCTAGACGTCCATGGAGGTTCTCATCTCTTATCTAGTCTACGTGATAGAAACTCTAGACATCTACTAGATACCGTCATCACACGACCTCCGTGCACAAGACAATTTGCCTCGTAGGGTGTCTATCAATCAAAACATCTTGATATAGACTAAAACATATTAAAAAAAATATTATGCTAAAACTTTAACTCACTTAAGTTGGCATGCTTATGTAAGTTCTTTTGCATTGAACAAGTCTCAAATCTAGCTTTGCTAAATTAAGTTTTTTGCTCAAATACTTTAAAAACAAAGCATTCAAATACATTCTCATAAATCTCATGCTTAAGGAAACATTTCTCAATTTGAATGCTTTAGAATTTAGCGCAAACATGCTTTCTCATAAACTCATTTCTAAACTTGAAACTCATGCTTTGTAAATAAATCATAAATCTAGTATATTCAAATACTTAAACTCAAAGAATGCTTGAAATACAATCTCATAAATAAAGCTGAGAAATTCATTTTAAACCCATTTTTGTCACACACAACTTTTGGCTAGATTCTCGATCTATAGATTTACCCTATTTCCTCTTGCCCTAAAAATCACAAAAAAGCTCAAGTTAAACTTCGTTCCAATTAAAGGGAACATCTTCAACATCTTCACATCTTTCCTTTTCTACTCAAGAGAACTCTTTACTTACTAATCTTGATCTCTTTTGAAATCTTTGGTGGCTTTAGTTTGCTCAAGATCGATTCTACAACTCGCCCTAGATCAAAATGAGCTCATGTATAGATTTAGAGTTCAGATCACAAGCCTCAACATAGAAAACTTACTCTTAAGCTCCTTAAATAAAGAAGAGGGAACTTGAGCTTATTTGTCCCTAAACCTTAAGCTCTAACTGCTCTCCCTTAGCAGCAACTTGTTGAACACTTTAGTTCTCAGGTAGCTTCTTGACAAAAAACCCACAACAAAGCTTGGTTGAACAACCTTTACACTTTGGCTTCCAATCTTACAAGGAATCTCAACTTCTCTTTACCTTGCTCTAGATGTGAAAATGGTGTGAAATGAGAGAAGTGAGTCTTTGGGTACTTAAAAGAAACTTTACGTTTGAAAAACGTTAAACCCTCACGTCAAAGAAATTTTCAAAAATCTGTTTGTCGCGCATCCTTCAATGATCTTAGTCAAGAATGCCCAAAATCCTCCACGATTTACACTCTTATCGGCCATAAACACCAAAAATCATGCCTAAGAACCCTAATCTTTACTTTTACTGCCTTTAAAATCTTTCTGTCTTTCAACTCGGCATCAAGCACTGAGATACTTTCACTTGAGCACCACGATTTTCTCTCTGTTTTCCATCTCTCTCGAGATTACTCAAGGTTGGCAAGATTTTTTTATTTTGACAATTTTCATCTTTTCTCTCGGTTAAAAAAGATCGAGTCTTAGTACCTCTTTCTCGATATGCTTACCTTAGTCCAAGACTCTTGGGCAAATTCTTAATTTATCTTTCAACATTTACCGAGCCAATAAAAAAAGGATACATGTGTTACACTCAAAGATAAGAACTCACTGTACTTGTCATTGCTACTGGTAGAGGACTTCGCAGTAAAAGCAGCAGGGTCAATAGTAAGAGTTACTGAAATACTCATAGCCCTTGTATGATTCTTCTGAAGACGAATTTCAGAACAGACTTCCATTATGGAGAGTAAGTCCCTGGCCTAGTATATGCCCTCTAACTACATCAAACCTAGGAATAAAACTAGAAATAAAGTCATAAATCATGTGAATCTTTTCAATTCTAGAGTATTGCACACCATTACTAGGACTGCTCTAGTTCTTTACATAGGTCCATTTTCTGCCAGAAAATAGAGATCTTGTTACAAAAGGATGTGACATCTATGATTCCTTGCTTGCATTCATGAAATTTTTTTCGTAGCGTGTATAGGCAAAAGGCATCCTAACGTTTGGAATATAGTTTATGGGCTATGTCTTAAATATCCTTCGCAATTGCAGTGTACAGTAAGGATTTTTTTATCTGTGGCTCCACACTATTGATTAATATGGATCAAATAAGAGTGTCCTCTCGCTCCTAGTATCATTCTTGTGGGTCTCCCAGTGGAAGATGAGGTATTTCTCTTGTCAAAAAATCAAATTTATATCGTCTTTCAAGAAACATTTTCATTTATTAAGACCACGAGATATAGTTATTACCATTTAATTTTTCTCCTGGAAATATTTGTAAATTGTGCCACTGCATATAAGAAGAAGATAAAGTGGAAAATGAGGTTACCAAATTCTCAGAATAAATCGATACAATTGTATGAAGACCATGATCAGAAGTGTTGGATGTTGTCCTTAAGGTAGTCTCAATTGTTGTAATATATTGTCAAAACTTTTTCAGTTGTTGTTAAGCTATACACGAAGAAGCGAAAGCCTACATGTTAGGGTTAGAATGTGTCGAAGATTCCCCAACCTCAAATGTTGAGTGAATTTGAGGATTCCTAACGTCATTAATAACTAAGGTTAGTGGGTGGCAAGGGATATAAATTTGACTGTAGAAGCAGTGGTGGCTGACCAAAATTAGGTTATAATAAATGGAGCGATGTGTGAAGAAGAATACAAGTCGCAGATGAAGATAAGAGTGGCACAGAAAAGTTAATCGATGTGGTCTGAACCGGATAGGTTGATGTGTAGAGCTCCCACAGTGGCGTGTGGGTTGCATAAACGCCAATAAAATTTACAAAATCATGTTGTCGATGTTGTCTGAAAGTGGGAAACCATTCATCCATGATATCGCTAATCGGAGCATCGATGACGATGCTAATACCTACAGTCATTTCCTTTGTTTGGTTTCTATAACGATTGTATCCTTTGATACCATATTGAAATAGAGACAAAGAACAAACACAAATTTTATGTGAAAACCCTAGTTCATGGAGAAAAACCACTGTGCAAATCTCTCTTATTATTTTCTTATAATAACAAATGATACAATGAAGGAAATAAATAGACTACAATGAGGAATAAAAAAAAATGAATGAATATTAGAATAACCTATCTACTAACCCTAAAACGGGTAAGAGTGAATTTTATCTTGTACCCTATGTCCTTAGCTATCTACCCGATCTTACCCTTAAAATGGGAGGCTTATTGAGCTAAAGTGATTGAGCTAATCTCACATATGCAGATCATAGGATAATTCCATGTGCACAGAAGTTCATAGTTAGCTCAGGGTTAAGATTAAGTTACCTAGGTTATCAATAATCAAAATAGTCAGTTTTATACAGTCAACAATGTTATAACTTAAAAGTGACATTTCATGGTTCCAATCTTATGTAAACTCTTTACATAAGATTTCCCAACTTCCATGTCTCTACATGAATGATTCAAGATCACATCATTTGATGAACTACAAAGCAGGCTGCATCCATAGTGTCATAAGAATAAGACGCCCAACCTTATTCATACACTATAGACCGTTTGGGCTATATACTCAAACTTGATCCAGGTTTATGTCTCTACATAAAGTTCAAGTGTACACAAGATAGCCTCAGGACCTTAGTTTATTGGATTCAAGATTATAGTATTCAATTTTTCACTAACAGGACCTCAATAACCACTTTGTTGAATATAATATAATTTAAACTACAAATTACGAGTTTGTGGACATACATTCTAACAATAGGTTGTTTCCTTAAGTGTCAACTTTTGACCTTGAACAAAGGCCGCCCCTCATCTCATTGTCATGAGAGTGATTTAGTTTAAAGGTTGGTACTTAAAGCAATTGTTCGTTAAAGGATTAATTGAAGCTTAAGGAGTAAGATATAATCTCGGGGAAAAATGGTAAATAGACCCAGTTGAGATTAAGAAAAATCTGTGAAGGGTTGATTTACTAATTATGGTTATATCAGGTGGAGACAAATATACCTAAAATGACAAGAGTATAATTATGAGCTATAGTGGACTGTCGTGATTAGTTAATTAATGTTGATTTCTTAGAGGGGTCTTTTCAAAAATAAAAAAACGACAAATTATTTATACTCCATATAACAAAACCACTAAAAAACAAAATTTATTATCTTGATTTTTCTATGAAATGTAAATATTTTGTCAAATGTTCTCTTTTTTAAAATTTCCCTTTCTTAAGTGTTTTATCGTCATTTCATTTAATGGAAAATCAATTTATTTAGATTTTGAAGTCAAATTTGTTAACTTTGCCAGTTAAGGTTCTTCTCCAACTCATTGTGCAAGTATGAGTAACTTGTAGCTAAGATGAAGGGTTCATCTTTAAAAACACCACAAATCTAACTAATTTTACATTATTAAAATGTTAATTGTTTATACAAATTATTTTCATGTAAATTGGTTATAAATACATAACTGTAGATAGAATTAATACTCAATGAACATTGATTATTTTGTTGGAAAAGAACTTATGTTCATAACCAACTATCTACTCAAAATTTCTTAAATTGATCGCTAATTTGTTCCTGCAATCAAATTCTAAGTTTAGAAGATAGTAAAGAAGAACTTGATAGTGGTTCTTGGTGAATTCGTGATCAACAACAACAATAAATTTGTTGAGAATTCGAGCTACTGAAGGTTAGTTTCAAATTTCCTTTCTCTCTCTCATTGTATAGTATGCCTTAATCCTTAGAATTCTTGCAAATTAGAGTGTTCTAGTTCGATTTGCTTATGCTATATGTTGTTCCTTTAGAACCAAGTTCTCAATGTCACACCTCGATCAAATTCTAAGTCTAGAAGATAGTAATGAAGAACTTGATAGTGGTTCTTGGTGAATTCGTGATCAACAACAAGAATAAATTTGTTGAGAATTCGAGCTACTAAAGGTTAGTTTCAAATTCTCTTTCTTTCTCTCATTGAATAATATGCCTTAATCCTTAGAATTCTTGCAAATTAGAGTGTTCCAGTTCGATTTGTTTATGCTACATGTTGTTCCTTTAGAACCAAGTTCTCAATGTCACACCTCGTCTTGCGTACGTTGCTTGGTACGTGAGACACGACGTGACTTAAGTATCTGTGATGCATTAAACACCAAAGACGCTCAGTCTTAAGGTCTTTAGGCTTTGCTTAATCACTTGAATTCCTTTCCATAACTTCAGCTATAATCTTAAATATTTCTTTAGGCACTTAACACAGAAGAAAAATACTCAAAACAAAATTGATTAAACTTAACTCATGTGATTACAACTCTTTATAGATTACACACTTTCAAAACATAAAACTTAAGCTAAACTGCTTAGTAGTTGTACTTACCTAGCAAGCCTTTCATCTTTTCTTAATTGGCCTTAACACTTGATCCCTGGAAGATAAAATTTTAAAACATAACTCAACAGACTTAGTGAGGTTTTAAGAAATCCTTTGATGCAAATACCTTTTATAAACATCAGCTCACTAGTCATAAAAAATCACATAAAATCATCTTTTATGTAAACATATTATTTCACAAAAACACATTATTTTGCATAAGCACACATTGGTAATCAATTATTCCTTTCTCCAAGGATCCCGAATCATTCTCTACACTAGTTCTCATTACTTTGCGTTTAGATTACTGTAACTGATAACATATATAAATATACGTTATTATAGCTTCTTTTATTAGAATAATGTGGTCAAAATGTCTGAGAAGAGGATAAAGACCGTAACTTATGTTGTAAATACATAAGTATTTAGAAATACATCTTATGTCACACCCTCTCCCAAGCCACCTACTCTTGACCCAAGAGATGGTGCAACTAGTCAACAGATCTCACTACTTACTTCAACAACATCCATGAACCCTAAACCTACTCTTAACTATAATATATAACACAACGGAAACATAATTTATATTTAACAGTTTAATATGACTGTAGTGTAGCCCACACTTACACAATCTAAAACATTACAAGTCTGATATAGACATATATACAAATAACTAACATAAGAGTTAAACCTAACAGACTTGAACAACCTACGTTCAAAACTCCTAATTTATATACAACCCAAAACACTAACTCAAAACAATACATACTGAAAGGAGACTCAAAACTATGCCACGAGCAGATTGACAATAGAATCAGGTTTCGATTCTACCGTCTCTACTTGAAAAGTTAGAAAACAAATTGGAAAGCATGAGTTGAATAGCCCAATGAGTGACTAATTTACATAAAACATGCTTAGAATAAATGCTTGAGTAAAACCCATACAAAAAATTTTAAGGAGTTGCAAAGCTTGTATAAAACAACTTTCTGAAACATATACCTTTCTCTTTCTTGTTATACCGTACAACTCTATGTATCAATCGAGATGAATAAGTTAGGCATGGAAACCCTATCTCATGATACGATACTTACAGGATGAAGAACCTTGGCATCAGTAGTGTTCAATCCTGTAGATATAACGAAGAGATGGAAATACTAAGCGTCTGTAGAGGCCCTCATCTTAAACGTAGTCACAAATGGTGGAATCTACTAAATACCCTCACCATAGGATCTATGTGCACATGACTATAATACTCTCGTAGGGTTGCTATATGTATCTCATAATAAGCTCGGTATAGACTTACAACATACAAATCATAGGCTTATGGAAATCTCATTCATCATTCTCCAATCAAGCTTAAAAACTTTGCAAATGAAAATCTTTTTACTAGTAAAACGTACTTCACATTAATTTTTACCTGCCAATATAAGTAGCCCACTAGAAACATTTTGTAAACCCATGCTTTAAAATCATACTGATTTCCTCAAACTCAAACATTGAACATTTACCTTGTAAAGCATGTTTATAAAATATGAACTTCAATAACTTAGAAATTATTTAAAATCATTTTAACGGTCACTCACATTCGATTAGCCTCACGGCCGATAAATTTTTCCAATACTTTCTTGTCCTGAAAATTGAGAATTTAAACCTAAATTAACCTTCAAGAATCAGAAATTATCCACACAAACTCCAAAATTTTCCAAAACACCAAAAGTTGTCAAAATTGGGTGTTATGGTACTGCTGGTCGCATGGCCTGGGTGGCAGGTATTCACGCGCTCACACAGAACATCAGGGGATCTGATCGCATGCTTGCCATACATGTCTGGCCTTGCCTAGTGCTAGGGTACTGTGCATAACAGTTCACCTTGCCACGCATTGGGCGTGCACACGCACACCCTGACGTGTGCATGACCTATCACATAGCTTGACATGCACTTCTTGTCGGCTATCTATTGATAATGTGCATAAACACCGGTGATTATGGTTATTTTTATTATAATAATTAGGTCAAAACGTATAAGAATATGATCAGAATGCGTAACTTATGCTGTAAATACATAAGTATTTAGAAATACATCTTACATAGGTATCATGTCCGTTTTACATGCTTGCCATGTTTAAATGTAGGATAAGTGGACAAAAAGAAAGGAGTAAATCACAGAGCACACCTCGTGCACAAGCCACACAATGTAAACTCGCCTAGTGAATAATACCTCTAAGCGAGGAACCACGTCATTACGCAAGGAACACTCACTAGAAGACATGAATGGTAGTTGAAGTGATGTGACTTCATAGGACCGAAGACGGTGCTAACAAGATCAGAAAAATTAAAGTTTTTTTTGCCTAAAGTTGTCTATAAAAACACTTCATCTTCACCAAGGAGAAGAGGCTTGCATGGGCCAAAAAAGCGTTTGTATAGGCGAGAGGCCTACTTGGACCAAAGTCTAAAAGGCCGGTGGTAAAGATTAGCTTAACTGTCGAATTTACAGTACTTTTTTATCTTTTTCAATTAGAGTGTAATTCGAAAGCTTAGATTTTAAGAGGAAAAGAGCCATGTCCCCTTGCCCTAACTTGTATTCCACTTCCTTTTTCTTACCATTTTATTATTTCTTTACATTGTATTTTGTTATATTGTATAATGGTTGAAGGCCTTCATTCTTGAATACAATGTATATTTGTACATTTCTCAATCTATCCATGCCTCTACTGTTTAGGTAGGTCTATGATGTACTTTCATTAAATAGTACGCATTTCTACTCTTAGTGTGTTAGCTGAGCGATATTCTACACTTGGCCAGTGTATGTCGCTAACTACCCCGATAAAGTGAGTAGCAAGGACATGGCAACACACGTAAGGAAGAGTTTGTTGTCCTTAAATGAGAAGCACTCTAAGTAGAATAAATAGGTATTACTAGTTATAAATCATTTAGCTAACCTTAGTCATTTAGATTCTGAGAGAAAACCAAGTGTGGCGTTTAACGACTCCAAGAGGAGTGCACGTTAAACATAAGATAGCTTGATGAGTTATACCATAATGAAGTGGTCATACAACTGGCTTGCATGATAACTTGAGATCTTTCTTCACCACCTTCTTAACGCAAGTTAATTCGCTCAATCTTTCATTTTATCATAAGTTACCCCCACTGTGCATGAACCTCTAGGCGAGTGTAAATACCTGTAGTTATTTTTATACATTCTTTTACTGCAATTATCATAATGCCTAACGGATGAGTAACACCCTAGAACTAATATCTTGAAATAATTTCCCATGTTCGACCCTAAATCACCTAGGTAAACCTACTCTTTCGCTTGCACTTGGACAAGCAGTAGGAAAACATGGATTCAACGATGACTTAGGCTTCACGCTATAAAGAGGTACATAGTGAGCATTTTTCATGCTATGTTCATGATATGTGATGTATCACTTAGAATTAAGCATGTAATTTAAAAAAACAAAGATAACACATTACGTGCAATGAACCTACTTGGTGACGTATTGCAATTGCACTACACAAATGTTAGATTACTAAAGATAAGTCCCAAGCAATACATCCATGTTATTCCAACAACAAAACCCCAACCAAGTTTTTTGCGTCGTTGTCAAGGAATTGAATTCTAGATATTAGAGTTGAGTCTTACTTTGATTTTGGGCAAAGTATTTAATCTTGGTGAATCATGAGATTAGCCAAAAATAGCGCGAAGAGGTTCAAGGTACCAAAGTAATCTATGATTGCTTGAACCAACCCCAAGATCAATGTATCTTTTGGCATATGACCCAGGGAAATCTCAATGGATACGGTTGATCGCAAATGAAAATGAGAATCTTTAGGAATTCGTCAAAGAGAGTGTCCTCGCATCAAGCTAATGAGATTCATGTTTCACTTAGCTAAGCGATAAGGACCAAGAAAGATCATTTAAGTCTTGCGATGAATGATTATGAGCAAAGACTTATTGCTATGAGCAACCAGGATTCGTCATAAAGGTAGTGATCTAAGGAGTTTAGGAATGATGCGGTCAGAAAATCTATGCGTATCAAAAGCAATGATATCACAGCTCTTTCTCGACAAACAACGAATGCTGGGATGCATCTGTAATGTATAATTCTTTCAATTTTCTTATTTCATCCCTATATTTATTTATATTCGTTATATTTTTATATATATCCTTATACTTGTACATCAGTTTTGTATTACTTTTGTATATTCTTTAAATCTTATAATGGGGATCATGCAGTACACCGTGAAGTAATACTCATAAGATAAAATGCATGAGATGAAGTCAATCTATTAGAAGGCGTGAGTCAAATGTATTAGGTAGTCTGACCCTCATGTACAATTTTGGTGGGTTAGATTTCATTGGAAAACATTAAGATCTTTAGGAGGTATGAATGGTCTGGTCAAATCTTTAAGTTTTTAAACTTCCAAGAAACGATGAATGCACCGTACCTCAAGCCACGAGTTAGCCTTCCAAAAAACAATGACATGACCATTAACCTTTAGGTAACCCAATTTTTAATCTGAGTGAAGAGTGCCTATTTAAACTTTTCAAAATTATGAGTCTCAGCATTTAGACAAACACACCAAGTCACGAAACCACAAATTGCCATATATTTCAAATCACCGCCATTCCAAAAAAACTCTTCTTCGAGTTCATCAAGATATTCCTTTCATCTTTCACCAAAAAATGCTTCTCTTACGAAATGCTTAGTAAGAAGACAAAGTACTGAGAACCCATTAATCCACTTCATCGACACATTATGTAACAAGTTGGAAAAGGTCGAGGGAGAAAACACAGGAGTTAAAGGAAATGTAAGGGAAGAAGAAAAAGAAGATGGAAAGATAAACAGGAAAAAAAAAGAAAATGTAATAAGAAGAAAGAAGAGGTGCAGGAGCCAGTTGAGGAGAAAGGAATGAGTTTTCTACTAGAAAGCACTTCCTCTCCTATTGTTGAACCTACAGGGTTGGAGACAAGGGTCTGTGAAAAGGTTGAGCAAGAAAAACTTGGACCCTTTGAAGAAAAACATGAAAGCGATGGAAATGGAGAAGAAGCAACTTAGGGAATTTGAGAAAGAGGTGATGAAAAGCTACTGTAGGGGGAGGAAATACCCACTTGAAAAGAGGGAAAGATAGTTATTTTCAAGAAATCCCTCACAAGTACAAGTAGAGAAAGGTGAAAAGGAAAGTGGAGCAAAAAGGCTCAACAAGGACAATAATTTGATCTTCGGCGAAAAAGGTACAATGAAGAAAATGTTTTGGCTAGGGACACACATACTGCATTCAAGATAAGGAGGAAGCCTTAGAGTCAAAGAGGGGACAACCTCGTAAGGCTAAGGACTTCTATGGCATATGGTCGCGAGGTCCCACGAAGAAGAAGAAGAAAGCCCGCTCACCCAACCTCTGCCTCCAAAGTCAACTCCCTCGACGCAAATTACATTCCAACTTCTCACAACTCTACAATGCCAACCTCATCTTCTCTAATCCAAACCAACCAACCCGCAAGCTATAAAGCACCTACTTTATCCCACATAACCACAAATTTTAATTATATCTTATGTAATTTTTATTTTTTTTTTACTTATGTCCTCCAAACACATACTATCGAGTGATCTCGTAGGAACACATCTAGACTCTCGGTGAACCCAAAGAAAAAACCCTAAGAGAATCGGTTTGTAAGTGACCCCATCGGATCACTCATAAAACATAACATGACAGACTAGTAAGTTCCGTCGAACTCACATCAGTCATAAGGTGAAAGATATCATGATAGGTTAGTAGTCCCATCAAACTCACATTACTTATTAAAATGTGGTGATCTTGAGGGACACTCATATGGATACGACTCTAATAGATAGTTAACAGAACATCCAACCATAGCATGTAACATAAATCATAAACATTATAACATGACATGAATATCAATGATAACGTCGTTATCATGCGATTAATATTTCATACATCATAGACATATATCCATATCAATCATAACGTATTTCAGTCATATCAGTCATACATATCTGTTACATTATGCACTTTAGCTACATCAATGCATAATGAAAAATACACACAAGCTCTTTAATTCTGTTTTAAAAGTCTTGTAGTAGAATCTCTTACACGAGATTAGCTAAGAATGTCAGTCAACTCCCATTTAAAGCAAGTCCTAAATGGGAAAAGTAACTAAATTAAATAAATTTAACAGTTGATTATTGACCCCAAAATCAACTCAATTCAACTTACCCAAAGTTGAAGTTAAATTCCAATTCAACCTTGGTTGGGGAAATTCTTCGAAATTAACTCTTTTAATTTAGTCAATTAACCTTCAAGCAAAAAGAAAAATCCAAATTAAATCCAAATTAACTTAATTAGAGTCTAAAAAGTAACAATTGATTGGCATATCCAAAATCCAACAAAACTCACCACAAATGGCTAAAATAGATTGCAAGAAGCTAAGGGCTAAAACTGAAAATGGTTCGGCTTAAAGTGGACACGGGTCGGTTGTGAAGCAAACTAGCTTGGATGGCTTGTGAATGAAGGGCCGACTCAGATTGAAACGTTTGCGGCTTGGCTTAATTTGAAAAATGGCTAGAATGAGGAATGGACGATCGGTGCCAGCGACTGGATCCAACTTAGCTTGCAACGACGGACGTTATCATCTGAATGTGAACGGAGAACGACAGAGATTGATGGCTGCTGGCGAATAGTGCATGAAGGACTTCGAACGACTTAGTGAAAATGAGATGCGACAAAAATCTCGGTTGCTTTCGTTGGCTGCTGGCGACATGGTTTATGCGTCAAGAGGAAGTAGCAGTCGTCGGTGAAAGGACGGTGAAGGAGTGGTAGAAGATCTAGGGTTACAGACGTGAAGGTGAAGATGGAGGGATGGGACACGTGGAACGAGGATGAACTTTTAAACACACAATTAATAATAATAATAATAATAATAATAATAACAATAATAATAATAATAATAATAATAATATTACTATTATTAATATCATCATTCTTTTCCTCCCTCTCCTTTTACTTTTATTTATTTTCCAAATAACTCAATTCATTCTCTATCCTTGTTAATTTCTCCATCCAATCAAACTTCTCTTTTCCATAAAATAATTACCTTTTACTAAAACAATTATCCCCCTTCCAAATAATTACATTTTTCTAAAATATAATTAATTTTTTATTATTTTTTTTCTTTCTAAATAAATATCCTCCGAAAATACAATATTTTTCAAATTATATTTTTCATAATATAATTATTTTTCTCTCAAAAATATTTTTTCTTCAATTACCTATCATTCACAATTAATTATCTTTACCTTCTCCTTTCCAAAAATATAACAATATACTATTCTTAATAATTATATTATACTCAATAATATAATTATTCTTAACTTTCCCTAACTTAATTATAAATATATATATATATCCTTAATTCAATCAAATTTTCCACCAAAATAATTAATCCATAACCTTCAACCCAAAACAACTCTTTAAGATTTTTTTTTTTAAAATTCAACCCTTAATTAAATATTTTCCATTAAATATTTAATTAATTCTAATTTCCACAAAATCAAATAATTTTCATCAAATAACGCCCAACAACTTAAATAATTATTTTAAAAAATTATCTTAATTTTCTAGGCATTACAGTCTCGACCCCACAGGTTAAATGAACATCTTTAGTTGTGATTTCTACTTCATGATCTTCATGTATCCATTCCCATTACATTAATGATGTGATAACATATCTGCTGCCGCTCTTGCTCACAGAAAACACATTGCACTCTTATCTATGATCAGATGCTTGCAAATCAACTTTATGTTTGTCATGTTTTCTCTCATTATCAAATTTCATATTGTGACAACATGAGTATTTGAGAGACAAACTTGGCCTTCAGATTTCACCTACGTCTATTTGCAACATGATTTAATTGTTCTATTCTCTTATCATTTCACTGTTCATTATTTTTATTCTTTTGTCTTATTGTACTTTGTGTAATTATGGTGGGCTAAATTTTGCTCACATTACCTTAAATTTCTTAGTTAGGTGTGCCAAAACATTTCTTCCTTCCCTTTCCTGGATGTATTGTCTCACCGTTTTATCAAGTGAATGAAGGCAATATTTTTCCTCATTAGGAACTCTTTCTGTCCTTCGTCTATTCTTCTTTTTTGTTTATGTTTTGCTTGTACTGGTTGTGTAGCTTGAATTGAACTAAAAGTTTTTTCTTTTATCTGTTTTAAAACAAATGAGGATGGAAGATTTGAACTACAACCCTCCTCCTTCTTGACATATGCTAGTATCAATTTGAACTAAGTTAGAAAATTAACTTAAAAATATTTTAGTTACATGCTCCATCAACTCTCCCCCACTCATTCTCTCATGATTACCTTGTAACCGCAATCTCATAATCTTACAAATATTGGCTATAATTCAAAGTTTATTGACAACTACATTCTCCCTTTTATCATTATTTTTCTTGAAAAGATGGTGGGTCTCTTTCTTTTTGAATTTTTTCCTTGCAACAACTTTACTAAATAATTAAATTTCAAATAAATTTGTGCATATTTTTTTATATTGCTTAAATTTATATCTTCAACTAACAAATATGTTTGAGATTTTTCTCGTCTCTACATGTTATTGCACTAAAACATTAATTGGCGATCAGAAATTAAATCGTATGCAATAGTCAAATAGAACATCAACATCATAAATAAAGTTCATAATGATTACACCCTACTCTCTTAATTTTGGTTTGCAATTAAGTTAATCAACTTGTGAAAGAATTAAATGTGGTTTAAGTAAGAATTGGTAAGTGACATTGTTGGCAACATTAGGCATTCTTAATGTAGATTTAAATTTTGAAGGTCCTGCCAAAGTAAATTTAATTGCAATATGTATTTTTGTTACATATTTTTAATCAAACGAATTAAGTATTAAGTATGGGGAGGCATTTAATTATAGCCTCATAAATTCCACAATAAAATTTACCATAAGTTACCCACAAAGTTAAGCTCATTAATGGATTAGGGTAAGATTCCAACCTAATTAAATATTTTATGTAGGCACTAGGGGTGTAAAAATATGGGTTGAACCCGAATAACTCGGACCACCCAACCCATATTATAAGAATTGGGTTAGGGTTAGGTTAAAATATGGGTTGGGTTAGGTTAATAAAAGTTATTTTTTTCGGGTTGGATTGGGTCTCGGGTTGGAGGGTTGAAAAATTCGATTCAACCCAACCCAACCCGAATTAATATAATATATGTATTATTTAATAAAAAAAACAAATTAGGTATATAAACTTTGAATTTACTGTATAAAATTTTGAGTTATGTATATTTAAAATTTAAATGTAACAATTTTAAACTTTTATAACCATTAGAAATTAGAAACGAAAAAAAAAATTTACAACCTGACAATCGAACCCAACCTATATTTTACGGGTTGGGTTGGATTTGGTTAGAAACTAAATTCGAGTTGCCAATCTAAATAACCCAAAAATATGGATTGGGTTGAGAGTGTCTTCCAACCTAACCCAACTCAGTAGTAGCACGATATAATGCTCTATCCAACTTAGTTCATTTTAGAGGTTGATGTTTTTCTAAAACCAAGAATATTATAATTTAATATTGATTACTCATGTACACTTTAAAGTTAAATTTGAAAATAAAATACTTTTATTTAATAATTTTAACCATTAGAATCATAAAATTGTTTTAATATTATTTATTTAATAGTTAATGTAGCAATCAAAAGGTTAATAAACCATTTTAAATAAAAGGAAATAAAGTTAAAAGTAGCTCCACTACAAAAATTTATCCCATTTCATATCAATGTAAATTAAAAAAATTTCATCCTAGGATTATAAAATTTCATCCACTACAAAAACTTGTCCCATTTCATATCAAGGCCTTTTGGAAGTGTCTTTCTAAAATTATAATTTCCATCTAATATTTGGTATGTTTATCTAAAATTAAAAATGGTCAATTTTTATAAAATATAATAAATCGATACAATATTTATGGTACGTGTAATAAAATGAAAAAATTCATTAAACTGGTCATTTTTAAAAATATTTCAGGTTTTCCCTTTCTTTTTATCGTCCTTCTTCCCCTCTTCCTTTCTGCAATTTTTTTTCCTTTTTTCCATCTACTTTTTCTCTTATTCTTTAACAATTATTTTTTTTCAAACTGTTATTTGGTTCAAGATCATGTATCAAATATAAAAGATTTTAAAAAAATCAAACTGCTATTTGGGTGTTTAGATCGTGTGACAAATATAAAAGATCGTGAAAAAAATCATTAGGATATGGATAGCCAAATCTAAACGACCATGTACAAAAAATAGCCATATATAAATGATCGTTACCATATTATAAAAAAATCGTTTAGATTTGGTTGTCCAAATTTAAATGATCAAATCTAAATGATCGTGTACCAAATGTAAATGATTATTTTATAAATTTAAATGATCAAATCTAAACGATCGTGTACCAAATATAAACAATTGTTTTCCAAAAATTTTGTAAAAAATCGTTCAGATTTGGCAACCCAAATTTAAACAATTGTGTACCAAAAAATTATTTTAAAAAATTGTTTAGATTTAGATTTGGTCGTTTAGATTTAGCTTTATCGTTTAGATTTGGGAAGCCAAATATAAACGATCAAATCTAAATGATTGTCTAGGAAAGAATAACCAAATCTAAACAATCATTTCCAAATACTAAACAATCATTTCCTAAATATATTATCCGTTGGATGCCAATTAATTGAGACATTTTTGAAATTTTTCATTGTGGGTCTGTGGGCTTTTTTCATTTTTAAAATTGTTCTATATGGTATAAATATTTTGTCACTTTGTTATTTTTTTTAAAAGACCTCACTAAAAGTTTCTTTAGGCAAATATTTTTGTTGAATAAGAAATTTTGAGACCAATCACAAATTGCTACATCATTTACCAAATTAATGTTGAAAATTACAAATAATTGAATTTGAGACTAATTAAAAAAAATTGACATGTGTCCCAAATTAAAATTGAAGACATAAATCGGTCAATTTTGATGTGCCACATGTTTTTATTATGACCGTTGGGTCAAGTTAATTATTGGGTTGACAAGAAGAATGACAAAATAGGAGGTTCACTTTGGATAAATGACAAATTTATTTTTAAATTGATAAAATAGTAAAACAGAAAAATATGAAAAAACATTAGATAGTGCAATATCTTAAATTTCCCTACCTAAGTGAAAAACTTGAATACTAAATACAATTGTTCAATAAACCCTAAATACCGTAGAATTAAATAAAACATCCCACACACAATTAAAACTTATGAAAAATCTAATTTCGCTCAAAAAACTAAAAAATAACACATCACCACACTACAAGAAATATCAGTTACGATAGCATAAAAAAAAGCTATTGTTGATTTTTGATAGCATTTTCGAAACGCCGTCATAGCTGATGTTATTGAAAGTCCATGACTTTCGATAGCGTTTTCATAATGCTATGTAAAACGCTATAATATGTCTCTATTGATAGCACATATATGATGTTATAAATGCTTTTTATAACATGAAAAAAACGCTATTGAAAATTGAGTTGTGTTTGCATTGGAAAAATTGTTATTAAAATGTTTCAATAGCGTTTTCAATAATATTGAAAAAATGCTATAAAATACAGTTTATAGAGTTTTTTATTGCGTTTGAAAAGCGTTATCAAAACGTTTCAATAGCTATTTTAATAACATTGAAAAATTGCTATCAAAATGTTTCAATAATGTTTTAATAACATTGGAAAAATGTTATAAAAGACTTTTTGTAGCATTTTTTATTGCGTTCGAAAAGGCGTTATCAAAATCAGTCAAAGCATTCTCTTTCACGAGTAATATCAAAGTGTAAACAAGTTTGAAACTCAAAACTTGTTTTTGTTATCAAAATTTATTGATGATTAAGAATTGAAAGGTTAGTTAGCTTTAAGAAATATGGATATATGAAATCAATGGGAACAAGAATATCACACAACAAAATTTACTTTAAATAAGCTAAAACAACACTGCTTTTTATGCTAATGGCCCAAACCAGAAACTAAGCAACAATTTAACTCCATAAGTTTGGTATCCAAAATTTAGAATAATACTGGGAAAATTGTACTATTCAAGTAGTTTAAAGATCAAACAAAAATAAGAATGACAAAACAAGGAAAAAGTTCAAAGAGGAGAAAATTCTAATAGCCACCCTTGAGATCATTAACCACATCTATGAAATGGGAGTCACAGTCTCCATTAAAGCACCTTCAACCATAAACCTTGGTTTGGGGCCTTTCGATGGCCTCTTGGTGTAGATGACTGCGCCTTTGGCCTTGGCTTCAGCATTCAACTCGTCATTCTTCACCTTCCTTAAATGAAATTTCTCTGTGCATCGAGAAGGTTGCACGTGCTCCACTCTGACATGAATTCTTTTCTTAATAATTCTGTTCCTGGCCTGCAAAATTCATTCTAAACATCACAAGTTTAATAAGAAATAGAGTCCAAATCATAAGGGAACTTGCTCTCATCAGATTCCAAAATCCATCAAACTTACAAAGTTTAATAAGAAAAACAGAGTTCAACAATAACAAATATCTTCAACAAAATCATCAAAGTTTATTATTTTATTTCTTATTTTTATTATGATATTCAACACCATTTTTCTGCACTAAAATTAACAAAAAATGTGACAACTAATTATAATTAACTTTGGTACTAAGAATAATAACAATATAGCTATATATGTGTGTATGTATGTATATATCATCACCTGATCCTTAACAGACAGCTCAGTAGGAAAATAAAAAAAATTATCATTGAGATCAAATAACTAAGAGTAAAATAAAAAAAATTATCATTGATATCAAAGAAAACATAGCCAACTGTCACAGTGGTTGAAAACTATAGGAGATATCATGGGTTACTCCTTCTTCAAAGAACTAACATAATGATAAGACTCAATGATTTTCACACTGCACAAATTGCACCTCAAACCTTACAAATTTCACACATCAAAACATGAACTAACATAAAGACAGATAGTGAAATTCACAGCAAGTAAAATAGATGGTTTCCCTAACAGAAAGATATCATGGATGTAAAAGAGTTAGTGCATGAACATAAATCTTTTATTTTCCTAACAATTTGCTGATATAATACATATGATACTTATCAAAATCACAATTAGGTTAACATTGCTGTCAAAAGGAATTATCATG